>OY015311.1:52449146-52640582 GCA_955612985.1 Cheilosia scutellata | reverse complement strand
GGATTATAGTGGCACCGCGCCGACTTTGGAATACAATTTTGGCTGATCCACGCAGTGAGACTCCTGCAGAGGTGAGTACACCCAACAATTCAATTCATCATAGTATATCCTTTCTCAATGTTTTTCCACAGATCCTACCCTCCTTCAACAATCAACTATAAACAATTGCCTACTCCGCAGAACGCCCACAGGCAGCTGGGCTAAATCTCGGCAACAAATTGGCGCAAACTCGGTAACCGGCTTGATCATGTTCATGGCTGTCAATCTGACATCCAGGGGCCTGTACCACAAAACAACAATTTAACTTTTCAACAAGTAACTTCTTAACATATAAATTTAACAGGCGAAGTTAGTTTCTGTACCACCAAATTATTCGGTATGATAGTTAACAAGGAAAATTTCCCTTAACACTTGTTGTAGAATTTTGCAAAACTAAATGGTGATTCAAAGAGTGTGCGCGTTGGAGAGTAGTTTAGTTTGGACTAATATATGTACATATAGTTCAAAGCAGAATATAGATTATATGCACGATTAGAATGAGGAATTCTCTAGAATAGTGAAATATTCATAAATAGTAGGTAGTCTGAAAATTAAAGCATACGACAACCTAAAGACAAAAAATCTAAAAAAAAAAACTCTTGTCAAATACGCCTGCCGGACGAAAGAAGCACATAGATAACCCGAAGGGAGCAACGAAGTTGTATGAGCAGGGCCTGCGACATGCGATAAGAGAGTTTAAATCCTTTAAGCACATGAAGCGGGCCTCTTAGGTACCTACTGTTTAATAAAATAATTACTATAGTCGCCTGTTTCACTACTCGATCAGCCTTGGAGTTTTTGCTGCTGGAAATTACAGTTTGGAAACTTTGGCTTTGGAATTTTTGTCTTATAAAAGCAAAACAAACAATAAACAGTTTATAATCATGATTCGAATTTAATAGAAAATAAAAAAACACTTAAAAATCTCGAAAACCAAATCAAGAAATATAACTTGTTACGAGCTAACAATTTTCTATTCATCAGTTAGAATTTTGCAACAATTTAACAGAAAATTTTAACAATTGTTGTTTTGTGGTACAGAAACCGAGAATTCATCAAATTTCCCACTTGTTAGAAATTGTGTTAACAAGTGTTAAGACGATAGTTAACTTATGTTTTGGTGGTACAGAAAATATTGTTAATTGTTAAAATTTGCCTGTTTAACTAGACTTGTTGTTTTGTGGTACAGGGCCCAGGTAGCTGCAACAAGAGGATTCATGAAAGGCGATCGTGTTGTTGGGGATGCTCAGTGGAACGAGCTAAAAAACGAGTTCAATATGTCCAGGATGCCACGGTCCACCCAGAAAGACGTGACTGGGTGGAAGAAGGTAAATAAATAAGATTTAATTTTTCAAAAAATTTAAATTTGTTTTTTTTTTTTAAGTTTTGGACGGATTGGAAGGCTTCCATTAGGAAGAGGCTAGCTCACCATAAGGGCGAAGATATATCAACCGGAGAAGGACCGATCAACAAGTTCGTTATTCGGGGTTGACGAAATAGAAACCGATGAACACGAAAATTCCTCCAGAATGTTCCAGGATGTACTACAAGAAGTCAGCGAACCAACAAATGCAGCTGGTAGAAAAAGAAAAATTCAACCCTCAGTGAACGATGACTTAAACGATTTCATGCTTAAACAGAACGGATAGCCCAAGAGCCTACAGCAAATTTTGGGTACGAGATATAACCGAAAAAAAAGGGTAAAGCTGATGCTATAAACCAAAGTCATGTAGCTGATGGTCGTGGCTTTAGTGAATAACTGTTGAAACCCCATGTTTTTCTAAAACTGAGATAATTGATATCTATAACCAGTCAATGTTAGTTTTATTGTATAGAATAGAGTATTATTTCATCGCAAATATCTAGGTCCAAGAAGTTTTAACCGCGGCAAGACTTGTGCCAGACTGTTTCAAAATTATAAAAAAATCGTTTTGTTTTTTTTTTTTTTGGAATATTTGACATACTTAACTAGGGTGACCAGATCCATGCACACCAAAAAGAGGACACCTTCAAAAGTGTCAAATGAAAAATTGAAGAACAAAAAACAACCAATTTTTTAATTCACTAAAACAAACAAAAAGCATCAATTTTAACAAATTCAAGAAAATAAATTAAAATAAAACTGAATTCTAACTTTAAGTATAAAATAAAAATAAAATAATGGCACTGATTAAATTAATAATATATATGTTTTTTTTTTTGGAAAATAACCGTAAAATTCGGAGCAGCACATATGTATAATCCAAAATTATATTTACAAAAAATAATTGATTTTACAATTTCGTTCTTCAGTCCATTGGCTCGTTATCAAAGAAAGTATTCCCTCAAAACTAAACACGTTGAATGAATCTCTAATACATTTTTCCATGTTTAAGGCATCATTTTTATTTCCACATTTAACTACAAATTTTATGCCGTGTTCATACCAGAAAGATGCAGACAATGTCGGAATTAGTGTTGAAAAAAAGTTTTGTTGTAGTATTGTGGTGTCGAGAAATTCCGTAAATTGAGAAAACCCAAAAAGAGGACAAATTGTATATTTTTTCTAAAAGATACCGGACATTTTCTTTTTGAACAAAAAGAGGACGTCTGGTCAGCCTAGACATAACCAAATAATGTTTCCAAGACCATTTGAAGGTGGCCAGCGTTTTGTTATAACCAAAAATAATGTATACCCCAAATACTAGTAATACTCCTCTGGTCTGGTCACTAATATGTGGGTCCAAGACTGTTTGAAAGCGGCTTGCTTTTTAAAATTAAAAAAAAATCATATAACGCCCAAAAAAATTAGTGGTTGTCTCCCACCTTCCCACCTTCCAACCCATTACTATTTTCGACCTTTTTTATCTTTCCGCTATCTTCCTGAAGAAGTGGCATAGCCGATCTTACTAGATGTATTTTATATCTAACGATCGTGTTCGCCATGTGCCTCTGGAGGGTGGCAAAAGCAGGTATCCGAACAGACCAATTGGAAGGCCAGGGACGGACGGTCCTTAAGAAGAAAAGGGAGGAAAACTATTCCCTCATCGAAGTCAGCACGGATGGTAAAGGAAAATACATATAAAACAACGAACAGGCAATGCCAACAAACAAACACAAGGAGTCAACGAAAACTCATAATTAAAATACAAATACATATAAAATAACGAACATGCAAAACCTACGAACAAACACAAGGAGTCAACGAAAACGTACACAAAACGGGCCGACGAAAACACATAATTGAAAAATACAAATACCTATTGCCCACACACAAAATACCACCCCAACGTCAGCAATGAAAACTTAAAGTGGCTAGAGGCCAAAACGAGAAAACCATATGGATTTTGTAAGAAATGGCACACTATCTGCGCATCCCCAATCACCACAAATCTGCGCGAAAGCCCACTTGATTAGTGTAGGAAAAGAAAAAAAAGAAAGAAATTCGAAAAACACGATTCAACTTGGTTCCTCTGTCCCCACAACTCTCCTTTCCGCAAAAAGGTACAAGGCCTCAAGATCCCTAGGCTTTGTCAAGTCCAAATTGACCGCCGGCAAAACACCCTTTTTTTGGTAGGCAGAAAAATATTTAATTTCGACAAGGGGAAATTGTCGCGAACAAATTTTATTATGGGTTAGCTCGAGGTAAAAATTTGTCTGGGGTAAAAAAAAAATACATTTTGAAAGTTACTCGAATGGCTCGATCGTAAAAAAAAATACATAAAAACAAATAATGTGCTGAACGCAAGTTGTGAAAAGTTTGTGTGAGTGCGTTCCGTGAAAAGTCTGAGATCAGAAAAGCTCCCTGCTACTCGGGCGAATTCACGAATGGATGCAACAGTATAATGATTGAGAGCAACAGTATATATAATGATTGGGAGTCTGCACGCACCTCCCCCAAAATAGCGGACAATAATGCTATCCCGTACTTGCTGAATGAAAGAGCATGAATGTATGAGTGTGTGCGAAGTTTGATTGGGATTGGATGACGCGGGAAAACCACTTCTTGGTTGACCGTGAGCTTGAGCGGACAAAGAATATTTAACTCGAGATAACCCATAATAAAAAACGTAAAAGTTTTTTTCTAGTGCTATTAGTAGAATAGCGAAGAATGCTAAAATTTAGGAAAGTGAAAGAAAAAGGGAAGAAGCAGCTAGAAAGAACAAAGCGGCAGGACAGGTTAGCAGAAAAAGTACAGGTTCTGGGAACAAAGGAAGCAAGTTAAGTAGTGTTCTAGTTTAATAATTTAGTAGTTTAACCGGTAGCTAGGTTTTTGAGAAAAACGTTTTATCAAGTTGGCTCTCGTACCGTTGTTATAAATCCCAGAAAAATCGGGACACGCGACCGTTTCAAAAGAACATTCGGGAAAAAGCTTTAAATTTGAAAAGTTTTCAAAATTTCTTAAATTCTTTCAATAAATCGCCATTTAACCACGGAGTTTATAGCGCAATAACCACTCTTTTCATTCATTCATCTCATTCGATTTCCACTAAAATCATCGGGAAGTGTTTTCAAAAGGTTTCACAATTCCTTCCAAAAATATTATGTGGCGCCCATTTTAAATCGATCACGAATTGATAGACATCAGAAAAAAAGGTTAAGTACTTACGATTATTATTTTTATATCATGTTCATAATTAATTATATTCATCGCTGAACCCACCCCAGCTGAGCAACCGAGGCGGTAGCATCCAACCGGCTACCTGTTGCACTCCCCCCCCCCCTTATATCACACCGGCGAATTACGTTTGACATTTCTCTCCCAATACACCATTTCCATTATCGACTTGTAACAGTTGTAACCCATCGGCGCAGCGGCGGCTGACAATATTGTAAGATCTGACAACACTTAGCTTTAGAATCGTTTTGTTATTTCCTTTTTATCTCCCATAAAGTGCAACAATTTGACTATATTGTTGAACTGTACCAACAAAAGTAATAATGAAATAATTGAATCAATGACGTTTTCAAAATTAGTATTGAAAAGGAAGATACTCAAAATATTCACAGGGAATATTTATATTAAACAAGTTGATAAGCAAGTAGTAATTTTTGATGCACCAACATAATGGGTACCGGGAACATTTAATAAGTGAGAAACTTAAGGAACATTACACTACTAACACGGCAGTAAGGCACTTCTTATATGGTATATGTACGACAAAACATCAAGTTATTTATTGCTATTTAATTTTAATCAACAGAGACATTGATGGTCTTGATATAACGAATCGCAGGGGTCAAGCATATGACAATGCTGCTGTCATGGCTGGAAATATACTGCAAACAGACTTTTTCACCACAGCCAAACTCTTAGATAAAAACTATGAAAGCAATTCAGATGTTGCACCTCATGAGAATGACATTGACAAGGATGAATTTGAGATCGAACGCGTACGGTTAAGAGCAATTATATCTTCTACACGCAAAACAAAATAACACGTCAATAAAAGCCCACTCGAACTATTAAAATATATTAAAGTTTAGACTGGAAGTTAGTCTAACATAACAATAATGCTTCGTTTTTTTCTCACTATTGCAATAAGTATCTAATGCCGGCTGTGAGAGGAGTTGCCCCAACCCACGCTACGCCACTGTAAGATGGTTAAATCAAAGAACTGTGATGAATGTGTTAAGTTTTGTATTTTCTAAATACAAAATAATACAATACAAAATAATCTAAATCTAAATTTAAATCTAAATCTAGATCTTACCCTCTTTAAAACGAGTTTTGCACAGAACAGTTCGATGTATAATGGATTAAAATTATTTAATGAACTACGCAATGAGGTTGTTAATAATTAAATAGTATTTAAACAACATGTTTTTAATTATATTAAGACTAAAGTATGTACATATAACATTTTCATCCATAGTACAAATTGTTAAAATAGCTACATTTTGCTAAATAAATTCAATGAAATGAAATAGCTAACTCGGATTTTCACAGGATTTGGGGTAGGTAGTATGACATAATTTGCATAACTTATAGTCAAGTACAAAAACTATCTTTATAACTTTGCAGTGTCGAAAAATATCTTGGAACGTTTAATGTAGCTGAAGTTGATGTAATCTTGTAATCCGGCCCATCATTATACTTCATGTTTTATTGTACCTATAATCTCCCTATTATTATTTTAGTCAGTGCAATATCCACAATTATTTAAAAATTGCTTAACAGAAGCGGCAGTTTTGTAGTCTTCGAAATTTTTTCTCACCTATGATGATTTTAATCATCCTACGACATCTTTTGTACATGTCTGTTATAAATAGATAAAAATACTTGTTAGTAACGTTGTTTACTTCTATTTACGCGAGTACAGACATGTAGATCATTGTTATAAAATATTATATGGTTAATACGATGTTTTAATATTTTCAATAAGATGTTGGTTTATATGTATATACGGCCTTTTTATGTGTATTAGTCCATGAGATATAGGGGCGTGGTACTTCCCATACGGAAAATACATTCAAAATCTTTTAATTCGAAAACCACCAAATCGATTGAGCTCAAAGTTACAGATAATCATAGGTATTGGCCCACCAGTGTTCCTATGAAGATTGTCCAAATTGGACAAAGGGCCGTGGCACCTCCCAAACCATAAAAAAAATTCAAAATCTCATATCTGGAAAACTACCGAATCTATTGGGCTTAAATTTAAAGGTAATCATAGATACCTTTACAACTGTGTACTAGGAAGACATGCCGCAAGGTTTGGAGTTACCGCTAATGACTTCTGCCGGAAATAACCGGCTCTGTTTGTGGTATCACAATGGACCCTACCTAGGTACATATTGACCCAGGAGTGTTCCTTTGAACATTGATCAAAATTTACAAAGGGGCGTGGCACCACTCATACAAAAAAACATTAAAAATCTTATATCCCCAAAACCACCGAATCAATGGAGCTCAAATTTAAAGATAAACTTGGGTACCAATTGACCCAGGAGGGTTTCTGTGAATATCGGAAAAATTGGACAAAGGCTCGTGGAGCCTCCCATACGAAAAAAAAAAAACATTGCAAACGCTATTCTTCGACAGTCATGGGAGCCAAAGTTTGTTAAATTTGTAACACTGATAAATGCATTGTCCTGATAGACAAAAATATTATCTATAGGCAATACGATTCCCTGAAAACCCAAAATGTTGTGTACCACAGAGCATTACAATAAAAACTGTTTTTCACTGATTTAAATTAATTTTAAATTGAATTCTTTATTTTTCTATTTCGCACTACGAAGTGTGAGATTTTTTAGATTTATGTTTTTGGAGTAGTGATTAGAAACTTAACCAGGTGCTAAACATTTTTAAATGAATTGTGTTATTCTATTGTTGGTAAATTTAACATCGATAAAGTTAAAAAAAATATCTACTCAATATTCAGAAATTCATCGCCGAATTTATCAATATAAATTGGTCTTGTGCGAAATACTCTAATCCTATGGGGCTGTATAATATCCTCGCAGTGGCTGTGAAAGCCTTTATCAAATTCGTTTTCAAAAATTTCAAATAAATCCATAAATTAGGCCACTTGGGACTGCAATCTACGCTCGTCAACGAAAAAACCGTTTGAAACTTGAAACTATTTTTGTTTTTCAGCCACTTCAAAGGAATCCTATCCTACAGATAAAGGCTTTCACAGCCACTTGAACCGACTGATAAACTATCCGAGACTTTATCTGTCAAAAATCACTATCTAAGATCATTGAAACCAAAATTTGAAGTTTATCTGGCAGGTAAATTCCTGATAGGCTATCCGAGACTTCATCCGCTAATCTTGAAACTGGAACCAAACATTTTTTTACTTTCATTTCCTAAAAAAAAAAAAAATATTTTATTATATATGTTTTTATGCCGTTTCTATTATAAACCCTCCCACTTTTGGGCCTTTATATCATTTTGATGTTGGGGCCTTATTATATGAGTACCTAGGTATATGAAAAAACGTTTCCAATAAATATTTTTCTATACAAATGTGTGTTTGCATACACACACACACACCCAAATACAAAAACTTAAATAGTTACATATGCATATGGCGGTTATATGTATGTACACAAGCACTGCAATTTATCCATTCGGATGCACATCAACTGCTTGGGAACGAATCTTATTATATTTTTACACCTTCGTGAGTCGTGACACAGTTCAGCTCACACAATGTTCGACAACGAAGTCGCTTCGAAGCCTTTTCTGTTAGCCTATTCACTTTCAAATGCATAAATAAAGATAAAACCACTCGTAACCGACGACAAACTTCACCCAATTTTTCATTAAGTATGCTAAAAGTAAGTGCAAAGTACCTCCGGCTCCGGCTTAAGTAAAATACAAGAAAACGACACCCATGCATACTCGTACAGCATGAAAAGAGAGAAAACCAAGTGGAAGGGACTTTGAAGTTTTCAGCTCTTGACAATTTATTCAAAAGGGGTCAACTTTTATTCATAAATATTTTAAACTTGTCCATTCCGACTCCGAGTGCAATTTATGTGAAAATTATTTTCTGTCAGGGTATAAATGTACACTTCTTATATTCACCGTGACCACTGATGGGAAAGAAACTCCATATAGTTCTGCATCTGCCTCTTCTCACCATATCGTCGCCTTTGACCCATGCAGCCAACTTTGCTGGTCTTTTTCCGGCAAAACCAAATCCTTTGGTATAGGGTTCACTAAAATACGATAATTTAATTCCATTTCCATCCCTTAGATCTTGTTCTCCTTATGCCTGCTGTAGTATGCGCGTCGTGCCATTTTCATTTGCCTCTAGGCAGGCATGACCTTAAAGCTTTTTAATCCTTAACTTTACGATCTAAAAGCTGTAAAATTAGCTTTGAAAATCTACAGTCAAGCAACATCTAAAGATTACTCTTCACTTAGTTTTCCTTTATTTTCTTTTTAGAAGAAAATTGTCCTCTTCGACATTCATCCGCTCTAATGGGAATACTGCCGGCAACAGAGGACAAAGATGGACAGAAAAGTTTCGCCAACTTGGGAAGCGAGTAGAAAATGCAAAAAAAAGGTAATGAGGAAAAAATAAACTTCAAGCACAATCTTGAAGAATTAAAGAATCGAACTTTTAATGCCCTCAACTTCTTCAATTTTGTGTTAATTTTTGAAGTTCGTTTTAATAAAAAGTTTGTAGGTGAAATCGGACTAAATCTTCTGGGGCTCCTTGTTTGGCTTAGTCTTTGCGCCGCTTTGTCCGTGAAGTAAAACTTATGGACTTCAATTAGATGGTAGGTATGGAACTTTTCCGGTAGTCGATCTAACTGTAAAATGAATAGCACTAAGTGCCTTTGCTTTTGGAAAATGTTCCAAGCAAAGGAAAAGGACATCCCTATACAATAACTCATTAACAAGACTTTTCCGTTCGGTGATTAAAACAGAAGCAACTTCATTCCGTCTCAATTGATAGCGCATCTTCCTAGCCATCGATGGAATCGAAATATATATGTGTACAAGTACATTGTTGATATAAATACGTATTTTCTTACAATATAGCAACATCATCGTGGGTGCTGTGTCTGTAAGGAGACCATGTTGATGCAGTAGCTAGCCGAATATAATAACAAAACAACCATATCGCCGAGACCAGTAGTGGTGGAAGCAAGGAACACAAAACGTATTTTGCTTCAATAATCGTTTAACTTCAACATATCCTGATCCCTCAATACGGTTGGGTAATTTTTCAGGAAAGGAAAATCGGTTATGGAAGGATATAAGTTCAAGCTAACCAACTCGTAGTGTATACCTTACCGTTGTAGTAACCCTTAAATTTGTTTGTTCACTGAGGGATGAAAACGATAAATTTACTTGAGGTGTCGTTTTACGTTCATTTCGATACAGTGGGGATAGTCAAACGAGGAAAAAAATACCAACCCCCAGTCGGGCCAGCCACCCATACAAACCCAAGAGGCTATTTGCTCAATATATGAATTCTGCCATAGCAAACAGAAGTGTCATCGAACGTTAGATAGAAACATTTATCGGTTATACTCAATGACTCTATTGATGTGTTTGCCTTTTGAGGTTTTGGTCTAATTAATAGCCTGACAGAGAACGAGGGTTTTAATGAAAATAAATAAAGAGATTCTGACCATTTTTATACCTTCCACAGGAAGGTATATTCACCTTGCCATTACATTTGTAACGCCAAGAAGGAGTGACCGGAGAATTATAATTATTATACATTGATATTAGGACACATTCCGAATCGATTTAGCCATGTCCGTCTGTCTGTCTGTCCGTCAAAGCCAGATCGATGATAACACCTTTACTTGTTTTTTTATTTTTTTATTTTTTGTTAGTTCTCGTAGGTATCGTAGCGTAGAATTTATTTGTGGTTTTAGTCATTTCGAATAATGGCATTGGAGCGTGTGCAGGACTTAGCGTGAAGCGTATTTATAAAACTAGCAAATTAATAATGCAAATAACAAAGAAGCACACAATTTTTCACCGTCTAGGACAATACGTCACTTTGAGGTACATAGGTAGTTAAGAAGTTCGTCCAGTAGAGAACATTAACCCCATGAATGACACTCCAACTCCACTGAAGGTCCGGCTTGGAAAAACATGTGTGTTCGTAGGATTCTTGGTGAATGGGCCAGCAACCACAAGATCGATGAGCTGTACAAAAATATGATTGAAGTCCAAAAGCCAAAATATATTTCACTACATTGGACATAAATGCTCCACTCAAGAGAATATTGAACAGGTGACACGTTTCAATTTTTACAAAGACAACTAGATAATTGTCAAATTTCTGTTTCATAAATTAATGACAACTGTCAAGTTTTCGTTTCATAATATTGTCATGACAATGAAAATTCAGGAATTTCCGAGAATCTCATAAAGTTTTAGATCCAGTTTCAAGACTAGGTGATAAAGTCTCGGATAGTTTATCAGCCGGTTCAAGTCTCTATCCGGAAGATAAACAAAATATTTATTTGAAGTGGATGGAAAAAATATACTTTCAGAGCATTCTTTCGTTAACGGGCGTAGACAGCAATCCAGACTAACATGGTTTTGTTTGAGTTTTTAGAAGAAGAATTTTAAGAATATTACGATTATACTACACTGCCCGGTAGAAGCAGAGTATTTCGCCCAAGGCCAAATTATTTTGAAACCCCCGACCATTAAGATTTCAGAATTCGATTCCGGCTTACCGAAACGGCAGAAAACTGCTGTGCCGTTGCGTCCTTTTCTGGACGTTGGCGGTGTGGTTGCTTAAGTTGTAATGTTTCAACAGGCTATGCTGTCGGTGGCTTTATTTGCCAGTAGGGTCACCCATGACAGACAGGCTGTTTTGATGAACAACGAACTAAGAACTACCCAAAAACTCTTAATAAGAGTGCTCGATAAGCCTATGGAGAGCTTATCTACTTCCCCCTTCTTTTCCTACTCCTATCCGCAAATCACCCTTCTCATACTATATCTTATCCTATATCCCTTTCCACTGATGGGTTGGATGAAGGTGTCATACGACCCGTGTCGATAGTCAGTCTGGTTGGGGCCCAGTTTAAAGAATAGCTCAGCCACAAACGGAGTATCTGGATGCCTGCTCCAGTTCCTCTGTTGGAATTCTTTTTTCTTTCGTTAATTTATCAAAGGTTTATTTTTTAGACCTAAAACAACAAAAAATATTATAAAACACGAAACAAACAAGTGACATGTGTATCGAAACAAAATTAGTGTCTGATAAATTTTTCCGCAAGTTAGTTTATCAGAGACTTTGACGATGAAACAGAAAAAAAATATCAGTAGCTTTTATCTGGTGGAATGCGTTAAGTGTCGGCAAACTATCCGAAACTTTATCCGAAACCTTTGACACTGGCCCTTAATTTTGTAAGTATGTAGGTAACTAATAGGCAATTAAATTTCGGTCAAGCATTGATAGTGAAGTGACAATAGTAATGAATTAAAATTCTGAATATTGATTCTTGAAGCGAAAGTGATAAAGAATCTCCAATGCAATTCAGTATATTAAGCACTCGTCACTTTGAAGACAAAATAAATAAATATTGATTTTTTGCATTAAGGGCCGTTTCCTGATACAAGATACTACAAGCTTTGTATTTTTTTAATTAAATAAATTAACCTTATTTTTTAAATAAAAAACAAAACTGACTTACCCCCAATTTTACAGTGGGAGCTTAAACTACGCTTTTAGTTTAAACTTTAGTTCAACAATTAATTCGATTTCACAGTTTCGTTTAAACCTTGAACAGAGTTCATTCTGTAGTTTAAGTGAAACTACAGTATTCTGCCGTTTAAACATCAGATCAGCCGATTGTCAAAAACACAAATATTTGAGGTTTTTTTGCGTGGTCTTTGAAAGAAAAGACAAGGAACGAGTTTGGAAAAGTCGTATACAAGCTAAGTATTGTACAATACTGCCAAATTTTATTCATTAAATTTAGTTAAACTGAGTTCAATTGAACTGAAGTTCAGATTACATTGTGAAACCGGACGAGTTGAACAGCAAATTTAAACTCAAGCTCAGGTTCAGTTGAACTTTAGTTTAAACTTCCACTGTGCAACCGGGGGTTAAAAAAAGAAAAGTGAAATTCACAAATTACTGAAATATTTTAAAAATTACTGAAGAAACTCAATTTTTTTATTTTTTTTTTATATATGTATACTTCTCCCGGGAAAGGCGAACCTATAGCTATACGCTTAAACAGCGCCCCGAGATGTAGCAGCAGTATGTTAGTTCTGCACTTAAATTGCTGCAAATTGTATTCTTCTGGAAATTTATATCCCCAGAAAGAGAGTTCCAAAGTTTGTTTGTCCTGTAACCAGAAGGAGTTTTAGAAAATTGATGTCCTCGCGGTTGTCAAGTGTACTATATGGTCATGAGCATTAGCTGCTTGTCTTCTGGGGCGCCCAAAAGTAGCATTTCGAGAGATAATGTCTTTGAGTTCCTCGGAACATCTACCATGGAAGTACCTATAGAACAAGCAAATTAGCAAAGGTCAGCGACTTATCTTCAGTGCACCAACGATTGTAGATTCGATAAAAATATAAAAACAAAACTGAGTTATTTTATAAACCCAACAGAAATTTTGAATTGAGGTTGCGTTGATTGGTGGCGGTAGCTTAGCTTTTATTTGAATGCCACTTACAGACCACTTGTTCAAACGTGCCCCAATAGGACAAGGGACAGAAAAATGTGCGTAATTAGCGTAACGCGTACAGTAGATGGCACCCACAAGGACATTGTGACTTTAAACAAGCGTAGTCTTGTTTTTTCAAACGCGATTTTAAAATATTGTACTTTTATATATTCCTTACTAGCAAATGCCCGCGGCTCCGCCCGCAGGTTTCTTTTCTCTTAAATAAAATTAAATTTTATTTGAGTCATCATGTAACGTTTGTTTATATTTTTTTCTTCTTTTTTAAGCTTACAAAATATTTTATCGCAATGCCTTTTTGTAAACTACACGCGTTATTATTTTAGTGGGCGCAAGTATAAACAACTGCAGCCCACACGCGAACATGCAACATATAACTGTCCATGTGAAAAACATGGCTGTCGGAGTGGAATGGACGAGTAATTCCGAAGATAGCCCCAATACCCCCGTTTTCCCTTCCCCCATCCTCTCCCAAGTAACATATACTGATCTGGAAGATGTAGCGAGTAGGTTATGTTAAAAAAAATTTAAAATCGGCCAAATAGTTCCAGAGTTAGTCCCTACTACTCCTTTACCCCTCCCCAGTCACCAACTTAGTCCTTGCGCAACCTGCACCGAAGTCCTAAGTCAATGGACATATACATAATAGCTATTTCACATAAATGAAAACTCGTCACAGGTATGATTTGATTATTTATTCTACGCGATCATATCGTTAAACTTTCCATTGCTGCAGATCTAAAATATAGGTATTTACCATTGTGCAAACTTATTTACGCATCACAAATTACTTATGTACGTACATAGTTTCTTTTATGCGTATCCATTCGCTATATCAAATTCAACTACGTCATACATACGCATATATCTACAATGTGGTGCATTCTGAATGCTTGTCGTGCGAGGTGCGAGTAATCGTTCTATGTATTTTTAGAACGCAATATAAAACTACCCCTGAGCACAACTGGAATCGATAAAGCGAACTTTTCGCACTTGGCCAAATAAGATCTATTTTTAATTTATTTTATCTCACCCTCTGGATGGACCAGAAAGATGAATGTTAGCTCAAAATAGTCGGTGAAGTATTGCCTAACTATTAAAAGCATAATGGCAAGTTAAGCGTAGTAAGGTCGAAATAGAAAAGTTGGTTTGAAAAGTTTTTCAACCCTAATAGGATGAATTTTGAAAAACGATGAATGAGACATGTAATAATGTTTGCTTATCTATCAACATACAAACTTTCAAGTTCATACAGCTATCGGTTCGTGAGTCCCCCCTTATTCCCCGCGACTCCTTTACTCCTGAGCAATTCTCACCGACCCTACGGACTAAGTTGGCCACACATCTATAAATCAGAAAAAAATCATGAAAATCGGACGAATGGTTCTCGAATTATGGAGAAACGAACAGACGGACGTTGCATTTTATAAGTAGTATGGATGGATAGTCCAAGAGCTGACCGCAAAAACTCGAAACAGCTTTAATGAAATCAAATTTTGTGCCTGATCCAAACCTGTCACAAGTAGCAGGCACAAAGCTTTTTATGTTCAAAGTCAATATGGAATTCCCACCCGTAATTATATTACCATCTGTACAAAACAACCTTTATTAGCCTTAAACAGGTCCACCTCACCAAATCTCATCTCTATAGCATTAGTTGTTCTGAACTGAACATACAGGACATCAAAAATCGCAAAAACCGTAACAGACTCACTCATTCACTTAGATGATGATCATCAAAATTATGAAGCAATCCGGCCATCCTAGAATCTGTGAAATCTGCCCACTTAAAATATGAATAGAAATAAATCTACCTGGTGAATGAAATTTTAATGAATAGTTTATAAAAAAGAAAACCAAAGTTTAGTATCTGTCCACACTCTAAAGGGTCCGCCAAATAACTTTTTTTTTTTGAAAATGCTATAAAAAAAACTACTGAATATTTTCTCAAATTTCTTTTTTTATTTGAAAGTACAATCCTTCCGGTTAATAATGGAAAATAATTTCATTCAAATGGCTGCCTCGGCTGGCCATGCAGTAGCCTACACGATCGGTCCAATTTTTAAGCACATTATCGATTGTGTGCAGCTGTATTTCACCAATGGCTTCACGAATATTGTCCTTTAAAGCGTCAATTGTCTCTGGCATGTCGACGTAACACTTATCTTTTACGGCACCCCACAAATAATACTCCAACGGTGTCAAATCGCAGCTCCGCGGTGGCCAAACGACATCAGCTCTACGGCTGATAATGCGATCTTGGATCGCAGGCCCACTTAGCGAAGCGAAAACGCATTGGATGGTCAGGTCAGTTGGCTTCAACTCCTGAACCAATTGGACTTTGTATGGCGTCATACCAAGGTCTTTATGCAAAATTCGTCTCAATGATGTCTCCGAAATGTTCAATTGTTGAGAACGACGGTGAATTGATGTTGATGGCGCTTCACGCACACTTTCTGCCACAGCAGCAATTTTCTCGGGTGTACGCACTGTTTTTGGCTTTTCCCGCTTTGGTTTATCGATGAGGATGCCAGTTTCTTTCACTTTTTTCACAAGATAACGAACATACGGAGCTGACGGTGCTTCTCTTCTTCCAAAATCCGTACGCAATTTTCGCACACATTCTGCAACATTACCATGATTTTCAAAGTAATGTCGCAATATTTCCCAGCGTTGTTCAAGCGTATACACCACCATATTCGTTCAGCGGAAGGATAAAACTAATTATCTGTCAAATCAGACATGAGCTAAGTGTTACCATTCGCGAAATAAGCACTAGTTGAAAAAAAAAACGTTAGATGGCGGACCCGTTATACATATTAGAAAGCGTAGACGTTTCTATTCTGAAATCTAATAAAAAAACTTCTCAAAAAGAAAGTAGCTACATTTAGCAA
Source organism: Cheilosia scutellata (assembly GCA_955612985.1). NCBI lineage: Eukaryota > Metazoa > Arthropoda > Insecta > Diptera > Syrphidae > Cheilosia > Cheilosia scutellata. The sequence continues at coordinate 52,624,530 of OY015311.1, read as the reverse complement.
TATTGTAGTATGTACTTGTACATCCTTATATCGCATATAATGAAGCGCGAGAAAAAAATAGTGTTCCAATTTATGTATGTACTTAAAACCAATTTAGGTAGGTACATGAGAAAAACTGGTTTTCTTATGGAGTCAATGGAGATTCTAATGTAGTTATGGAGATTTATATCACACCAAAAACGTAAATGTAAAAAAACAGTCAGGTTCTCTTATATAGAAAAAAAAGAAGAAATTAAGCTAAAAGTGTGTTTTTTGTGTGACAAAATTAATAATTTAATTGAATTTAATGAAACTAATTTTGAAAAATGTTATCGTATTATGAATTTTCGTAAAAAAAAAATTTCAAGTACGGGGACATTGATTTTCCTATTTCCCTGAATGATGCTGCGTATCATTTAGAGTGTTATGGGAAATTTGCAGTTTAAAGCAAAAACATAAAGAATTTGAAGAGTATTTTCATGATAAAAATGTAAGTGTAAATGTGTAAATGTAAAAGAAAATGTATAAGTAATATTCTTAAATGATCATAAAATACTTAAATAATGTAGAAAAAAACTTCCGACAATGCAGAAGTAATTGGTGATGAAGCAGTAATAGAAAAATTCAGAAATATTAGTTATTATGATTATCATAGAATTTTTAAAGTTACTTAAAGTTACAAAACGGAATATGATAACTGTTTTGAAAGAGAAAATCCCAAAAGTAGTTGTCATTTTTTACGTCAGTTACATAAAGAAACTTTTGATGCTTTTCGACAATTTTTTGAAGTGGAAATTTTGAATAATGAGAACTTTTTTTTATCTGACATACATTCTAGGTATAAAAATTTATTTTTAGAAAGGAATAATGATTATATCGAAAATAATATACAAAATTATACTCCTAACAAATTACATAAGAAATTATTAAAAACATACGGTGAACAAATTACAAATTATATCTAATTCAAAATCACACAATTTAAAAAAAAAAAATTGTATTTAAACAAAGATTAGACACAGAAAAACTTATTGAGCAATCTATTTTTCACAAAAATGCTGAAAAATGTAAATTCGAAAACATTGCTTATGAAATAAGAAATTCTGTAAAATCCATTAAAAAGAAAAAGTCGCCTGAACCCTATATGTAAATGATATACTTGAAGGGGAATGCAACATACCTGAAATATTATTTGAATTTATAAGTAATTTAGTTCAGGGACCTGATACACCAGTCGAAAAAAGTCTGAATCGCTTTGCCATGATCTTATTTATATTATCACAAAAGATGGTATAAAACCGGCAAAACATAGAAAACTAGGGTTAGCAATTAAATCTTTAACCAGCAGTAGGAAAGTATTACCTAATTATACGCTAGGTGAGGAGTTAGAAATGGAACTAACTTATACTGCTAGAGATGAAAACCGAATTATTCCTTCCGGAATAATTTCAGCTGGTAGATGTACAAATGTCGCGTATGATAATTATGACCGTTTCGTTGAAACTTTGTCGGGTAAAGATATTTTGCATGATACCGTAGGCATTATTTACCAATTTTGTGATATTAAATGAGTCGCGATGCGAGTCTCAAATTTTAAAAAATATCGATTCTTTTGCAATACCAAGTCATCCATCAACAAGTTATGGTAGTGGTGATTACAGCGATAAAATACCAAAAAAAACGACGAAAACTTGAACAACTTACATACATGCGATAAACTTCCATATTTAAATAAACCTTCCGCTAAAACAAATCTGATGCCATACCAGAAAATGTTAGATATTCTTCAACATTGCAGTATCAATAAAACTAATTCTGATAATAGAAATTTGATCTGATAAAAGAAATTTTATCTGGGCATTTTCTTAACAATCTAATGACAATAATTGACAATAGTAACAGCGCCCATCGTTAGATATTATTAGATATATAATACAGGATTTTTTTTTTTGATATAAATAATATCCATTTATTTATTAGTAGGTTATAGTGATTAGAATTAGGTAATAAAAAGTAATTTTGAGAACTGGTCCTTGGTCGTGGCAAATGGTATCTTCGGATTTTGACTCTATTTTCTGCAAATGATATAATAGAAAATACAACAACTCATGAGTATCCTAAGCTCAGTGAAATAAAGAAGTTATTTAAAAATTAGAATACATAGTATACAAAAGTAATTTAATTTTAAATATATTACAATACGTATTTTAAATAATCTAACGAAGTTGGATTAGCCATATCTTTAAATAAAATTAGCCCTAACACCCGAAGCAGGAGAACGCACATCTTCGAGTAAAATATATGAAGCAGGAGAGCGCACATCTTCATACGAAATGCGATTCTAACACCGAAGCAGGAGATCGCACATCTTCGAGTTAAAACGCAACATATAAATATAAAGCAGGAGAGCAAACATCTTTATATGACATGAGATACGAAGCAGGAGAACACACATCTTCGTAATTTATGAAACAAATCACAATATATAAGGCAGGAGAGCACACATCCTTATACAAAAACAATCTTAACACCCAAAGCAGGAGAACACACATCTTTGAGTGGACATAATATAATAAAATAAAATAACTGAATGAACTACATAATTTCTAATCTCATATTTGACAATACATAAATGAAAAGGATATCAAATCAGAAATACCAATAATCTACGTAGATATACATCGTACATCAGCTAAAAGATACTCAGTGAAGTAATTAAACTCACCTATCTATTCTTTTAATGGTTTTCTTTTTATTTTTGTTTTCCAATTACAATTTTATTCGCGCACTGACTTTACTAATAATTCTTGCACTACAGAATGAAGTTCTGGGCTATCGTATTTTGACTTTTATTTATTCATTAGCTAGGCCCTGGCCTACACAAACAATTTCTAACGTAACTATATGCAACCAATACCCTACTACTATTTCACAATAATTGTGAAATCAAAAGAAGGAAGTAAAAATAAACTTTCATTTCTAATTTTCTTACAGATATAAACAACTATTTGAAATTTTTTGACATAACTTTATCTGGTGAGCACGGTAAAACTGCTCAGTTTTTATGCAGTATATAAATTTCGTAAATACTTTTTTCTAATTTCACGTAGTATTAGAAATAGTGACTTTTAGTTATACATAATTTCATTGTATGAAATAAAAAAAATTTTTTTTTGCTATGAATCAACCAAATTATGCTAGGTGGAATCTTCATTATATTAGTAACTTAATGTATTTAAAAAAGAATGATTCACCATTATTAGAGGAATTCAAAAAAGGAGCGTTCGGAGTATAAATAATTTTTAATTTTTCTGGTGCACCTATGGACTTAACTCTTGAACAGACAATTAATGCCGATGCAGCTAATTGCTTAACAGGCGTAAGTCACAGTATACGAACAAAAATTATATGTATCTGCAATGTTACAAGACACAAATGATACCGTCAAATCATTAGATTCATATAGAATAAATAAAGATACAAAATGTTTACAGAGTATAATTGATTCCAAAATATAAATCCAATCGATCAAAGATTAGATAATGATTTGTTATTTAACTGGACGTGCTGCATCTAAGGTGACTGCTTCTTTTTTTTTTTTTTTTTTAGTTGTATCTAAATTTTTTTATTTTTTTTTTAATTCTCTGACTTGCCGGAGCATTAAGATTTAAGATGCACGTGCTTTAAATTAGACGAAGACAAGAAATTGTATTTCATAAAAGCTTGTAATAACAATTGCGACAGGTTTGAGATGCAAAAAAAAAAAATATTATTATCGATTTTGAATCGGAATGTGTGAAAAAATCACAGAAAAGTACTGAAGGTAATAAAAAGGTATTAATTTAAATGGAGCGCGATATTTTTGGGCGATAGCTAGCATTACGGCATTACAAAAATTGGTGTGATGATATAGTATTGCATCTTTTTTGAATTTTGGGGATAATTGTTTCTCATATAAAACTGTAATTAATAATATCATACGAACAGTGGAAGATCATTTTGAATGTCGCCAACAGGGTTGTCAGATGTGGCGATTTATCGCCAAACAGGCGATTTGAAATTTCATTTGGCGACACGAAAATTTGGCGACGCACCCAAAAAAAGGCGATCTTTTTTATAATTTTCACTCAAACCTTACATCTGTGATCAATGTAACGAAATATTAAAATTAGTAACGAATGCAGACAACTTTAAAGCTAGGAAAGATATTTATTTAGGGTCGGATTCTGAAAGAAAACAGTGCGGTAGCACAGAGCGCATATGAATGAAGTTAAGAAGCACGTTAACGATTTAATTCTTGTTTTAATAAAAGAAATGCGAAAAAGATTGTCTGACTGCAACACACTTTTTGTTTCTTTGGGATATTTTGCACCAGGCGTTTAGTTAAGCTAACTGCGACCCCGTTTTGAAAGTCTGCTTATAAACTTGATTCCACCCAAAAGCTTACAACTTACTGAGGCTCAGTTGGAAAAATTAATTTCTGTCAATTGGTCAAATGAATTTTATTTAAAATTTTACCCGAAGAAGACGTTTTGAAGTTTTGGAACAAGGTGTACAAAATGACAAATGCCTTAGGACAGAGTTCCAGGAGCTTGTGGAATTCGCATTAAGTTTTCTTACGTAAAAATTACGAGTTGCGCAAAATCATTTAATTTTTATGGTTTTTGAATTTGGAGTGGACAATTTTGAAATTTGGCGATTTTTTGGCGGTTTTTATTTTATGTTTGGCGATTCCGGTTTTTAAAACCTGATAACCCTGGTCGCCAATACTAGAATTATTTATCATTTGAGTAAATTGGAAAATAATCTTAAAGTAATGATCAAAGCATCTGACACTGATTACTAAGTGCTGTGCAAATTAATTGGGACAGGCAAAATTTATGATTTTTTAATTTTTTTTTATGAAATGTTGTCAATTTTCTAAAATTAGTAATTAATATGGCCGGTTTTGGCAACAATAATATCTTTCACTCTATTTGGCATTGATAAAACCGATGTTTGACAATTTTTTTTTTATTTCTTCGTCGTGAAACTACACTTCAATTATAGCAGAAATAAGCTTCTTTTTGGTGGTACAATCCATTTTCCTCAGCCTTATTTAAATTATAGCCCAAAGTTTCTCTATAGGGTTGAGGTCAGGAGAGCTACCTGGCTATTCGAGCACCTTAATTCTTTGTTCCGCAAAGAATGTTTTCATTTAGAAGTGTGCCATGGGGCAAGATCTTTCTGAAAAATTGCATTTCCGGTCGGGAACTGTCTTTCCATGGTCGGTAAGAGCATATGGGTCAAAACGTCGGCGTACTTGATGCTATTCATCATCCCTTCAATCGGCTTTAAACTTCCAGGGCCCGGGTATGTGAAACAACCCCAAAGCATTTCTTTGGGGGGTTGTTTAGGGGCCTGAATGATGTGACCAGGTCGGAGCTTTTCATTGTCACTTCTCCTCACGACACTTATCTACCCGGTAACCCTAAACTTCGAAATGGCTCTCATCAGAAAAAATGACTCTTTGCCATTCTTGCGAAGACCAGTCTTTGTGTTGATTTGCCCATTGCAGCTTTTTCCTCATCATAGCCTCAGTCTTCTGGCTTTGCGGCCCACATCTAGAACACGCCTTCTAACAATCGATGAGTCCACCACCACACCAGCCGACGCTAAGTCCCTTTGAAGATCACCGCTAGTCTTCCAAGGATGAATGACGCTTGTCATCGCGATCCGTTGTCTAGCGTTTTCCGCCACAATGCCCCGTACGAGCCGTTGCAATGGATCCTGTAGCCTGGTACAACGCTATGATTCCGAAACTCCAACATCATCTGATATCTTCCTTATGCTTTTGTTTATGTGCTCATGCGAAGCAATAATAAATCATAGCCCTCTTCTCCATCGAAATATCCATTTTGAAATTTGTGTAAAACAAACTAACCAAAGCTAATAAAAAATCAGATAACAGCTTCATGACACTTAACTTTCAGAAATGCACAATAAACTGCAACTTACCTTCGCAAAACCAAAAGAAAATATTTGTAATAATTAATTTGCAACGAACCTTACCAAAATTTAAAACAATAACGCGAAAATCATAGCCTACTAACGATTATGTTCAAAAATCATGCCTGTCCCAAGTAATTTGTACAGAACTAGTAGTTATCTTACTTGGAAATATTCATAAATTCAAAACTCTCGAAATATTTATATGCACAATAGGATCAAAACCTATTGCGATTGATTAAATTAATAGCTGAAACCCTAGGTGAACTATTGTATAATTCATTGTCCGGTTTTCATGCCTACACATAATTATACTGCTAGTTTTTATAGTAAAGGTAAAATTCAACCCTTTAAAGAACTTAAAAAAATCTATACGAGTCCAATAAGCATTTGCTTCTTTAAGTGAACTTAAAGAAATTGATAATTTTAGGAACATGGAAATAATTCAAGAATTTACATGTAAATTGTACGGTATAAATAACTGCACAAATGTTAATTTTGCGCGATTATTAATTTTTCAAAATAGGTTCGCATCTATGTCAAACGCGGAACATTTTATGAAAAATGTAAAAAGTTTTGATTCCACCATGATCCCTACATGCTGGGAATCTTTAAAACAAAAAATTTTACGTACAATTTATGTAACTTCCATGTGGCAAAATGCTACTGAACAAATTTGTACAAAATTTCGTCCTGAAGAGTGTGGTTGGATGGTCAATTATAACAATATCGAACCACTTTGGTTCTAAGGCAATCCAACACCACTTTTAGTTGACGACATTATTATGGAAGATGTAGATGCAGAATCAGAATTTAGGGATACTAATGATGATATTGATGACAATTTATAAAAAACGACTTTTCTTATTATTTTTTTCTTAATATTCTGCAAAATATTTTAATAATTCATTCAAGACTCGAAATATATTTCATTCTAATATTATTTATGATATAAGAATTTCAGATGGTTTTGAACATAAAAAGCATTGTGCCTGGTACTTGTGACAAGTTTGGATCAGGCACAACATTTTATTTCATTAAAGCTGAGTATAAGTTGGTTATAATTTGAAGCTATAAGTCGAAGTACAGTAATCACAAAAAAAATGTGTGCCAGGACATTGCGACAGGATTTAATGAGGCACAAAAATGTATTTTAATATAACTTTCTTAGCTTAAAGTGTGGGTGGTAATTTCAAGCTGTAAGTCTATGGGTATTAATTTCATGTAAAAAAGTGTGCAAAAGGGGTACACACATTTTTTCAATGTGTGTACTAACATTTAAAATACACTTTATCCTCTAATCTTATGGGCTCGAGCTTCAGCTCTCGCTCTAAAAGAAATTTCTTTTTACTAAAAATTTAATTTTCGAGTTTAGGGAGTTCAATTTGGAATTAAATGGATTGGAAAAAATTCCTCTGAAAACCTATACAGTAGTTGGCACTGTACGAAACTACATTTTGTTGGCACCTAAAAATTATGATAAAATAATATCTACCGATTTATTAAAATGCATTTAGTATTAGTGCTCCTTTATTTAAAATTAATAAAAATGAAATATAAAAACATATACAGTTTGTCAAGGAATTGTTTTTACAAAGGAAAACAACTGGTAATTTAGACAGTTTCTTTATAAAACAAAAGAGCTGCTTTGATGTTTTACTTACATTTTTTAATAAATTTCTTTTTATTAATATATCTACTAAAGAACAGTAACAAACAATACTACATTATGAAAGTAATAAAAAATACGCAAAAATGAGCTTGTCAAGAAATTTAAATTTGTAAAAACAATTTCGTGACAGACTGTGTTGTATATATATAAATGCATTTCTCCGTCTATTCCGACCTGGTTTCATAAAAATAGAACCAAGTCGATATTGAATATTTCCGAAGCTCTCTTCCTTGAAATCGGTCTCTTTTTTTTATTGCCGAAAGAGCTATTTAACACCGATCCGAATCATAGGTTTTCTTCTGTTTAGGCATTTTCAAACATCTGAAACAAATAACCGTCGTATACTACAGTTGTTGGCACCATTAAAAGTACAGTTATTGGCAGTGTCAGCATTAATGTACTCCAATATGAACCAGTTATTTGCACCTCCTGCCTATAATTGAAACTATGAGGTTTTTTTTATACCAATCTTATTTAATATATTAGCAAATAATATGAATATTTAAATTTAAATTAATAATACATATTTAGCATATTCCCATTTAAAATAGCTAAAGTTTTTGTACTTATTTTAAGGATTTAAGAAAAAGTCTGTACTTACCAAATTGGAAGTCCCTATTAAAATTCACAAGATTTTACCCAAAAAATTACACTTAATAGGTGTTTAAACTTTTATTTATAAATATCGACTGAAGAGAGCCTTTAATATAAGTACTGCTGGAAAATATTACAAATTTATTGTATTATTGGAAAAAACAAAATCTTAATCGAAAGAAGTAACTGGAACAGAGCAAATCGCTTTATAAAAAAAGGGGATGTCAACTACTGTATCCTTTACGTTATTGATAATATTATTATTTTTCATATTTGCCAAAAAAACACACCTTTATAAGAATTCAAATGAAGTTGTGCCTTAAAGATATATTTTCGACGAAACGAAAAGCTCACCAAAAAATGTTTACCTACGTTCTTACAAAAATAAATAGAAAAATAAAAAAAATAAAATTGAAACATAAAAACCTCCTCAAGTCCTCATGCAGCTACTTTTAGGCGACGAATGAGAGGATATCCGAAAGTCGTTGACGATTAAAGACGACGGTATTACCAAGTTTAAATATTTAAACTTAAACTTAAATATTTGTTTAAGCGCGGTTTTTTTTTAGCAATGTTCAAAGGTACCTCCCTCCCCCTAAATTAATACCTTACCACAGTTTTATTGCCTTCTTCTTTTTCTTCTTCTCTGATAGATAAATAAATTGCAAGTGAGCGAGTAATTAGTGATTTACGCGGGAATTCTTAGCGCACTAGCAAAGAATTTAATTACAACACAAACTCGAAATAAATAAAAGGGAGAAGTGGGATGAGCTAGGTTTACATTGAATTTCTTTATGGGACGTTCGCACTTGTCGTTCCACAATAGTACAGTATAAAGTACCCATTAGGTATTAATTATAGAAGTTTTATCTGTCCAAAAAATAATGCCACATTTATATTTGCTATTCTGTGTTGAATTCAAACCGTAGATTAACTACATATCTATTGTTTGTGCAGCTGATAATCCATTCACGGTTAATAAGTTCAGAAGCAGAATTGAAATTACAGAATGTTTGGAATTCTCAAAACCGCACCATGCATCATCATAATATGTAGGTATTTGCTGGATACAGTCCAAAATCATTGAAGCCAGGACAAGTTTTAATGCAACAAAGTTTAAATGTATTTGTTGAGAATTAATTTTCTGTTTTTCATCACCCTATATTATTGTTTATTTACAATTGTATCAACAAATGTCAAATATGTCAAATCATGAAAACATTGCAAAAGCGTTTCCGGCTGTCAAATCTTTTTTGTATTAAAAACCATTCTTGAATTCATCTCCATCGTTGTCAGAGTCTTTTTTACTTGAAGCTGTTTTTTCTTTAGCCATCACCGAAACTTATAACAAAATAATTTCGCATAAACATTTGGAGGCCCCGGCGAGATAAAGGCTTTCAAGTATTTTCTTTAAATCACGGATTTTTATATTTTACGTGCATTGGGTAATCACGTGAAATGTTCAGCGATGAAGATGATACTGACAGAAGACCTGAAGCTTCTGAACCCGCAGCGACTTCACATTCAGGAACCAAAAAGACCATTATGGATGATGGTGGCAACGTAATTGGAAAAAAATCGGATAAAGCATTAGTTAACCTCAAAACACGGCGCTCCGTATGCGAGCAGCAAATGAAACGCATCGAGGACTATCTAACACGAATTCGAAAGGATCCAACACTTACATCTGCAGCCGAAATGAATATTCGCGCCGAAGCATTGGATACAGCATTTCGAACCTTTATAAGTATTCAAGGAAAGATTGAGGAAAAGGATTTCGACGAAATTTCCAAGCCCAATAGGTCAACTTATGAAGAACTGTACTACCTAGCCGCTTCAGCGTTAAAGGTCCTCATTGCAAAGCATGATGAACAGGAACATGCACTAAATCGGAGTGGTACAGCGGCAACAGATCGGGACGAAAGGTATGATTCGATTAAGTTACCAAAAATTGAACTTCAAGAGTTTTCAGGTGATGTTACCACGTGGATAAGTTGGTATGACGAGTTCGTCTCTTTAGTTCACAAGAACGAAAATCTTACTACTTTCGCCAAGCTGCGTCATTTGGTATCTAAGCTTAGCCCGGCTGCAAGAGCTCCAATTGCAGGTTTGAAAATTGTTGCAGAGAATTATGAGGTAATATTGGAAAAGTTAAGAGAACGTTTTGAAAATAAAAAAATTATTGGAAAGGAACACATTAAATTAATTTTTCAACATCCCAAAATTCTTAAGGCAAATGCGGCAGAGCTTCGAAATCTCATGGACAAGATGAACAACCACCTTACGGGATTAAAAAACATCAATCGACCTGTTGACGGCTGGGATGACCTCATAGTGCACATTATAACCTCCAAGCTCGATCCAGAAACAGCGCTTAAATGGAATGAGGAGTCTCCAGTTGATCGATTACCAACACTAGCAGAGCTGATGACGTTTTTGAAGAAAAGGTGCCAAATTATCGAAGGTAATACCATTTCACATTCACTAACACCTCACTCAAATAAGAACGATAGTGGTAGTTTTAATAAGAATTATAAGCCACCAAGGTCACTTATGACTGTTAGAAATGCATGCAACTTTTGTAAAAAACCAGGACACTTTATTTATCGCTGTACTGCATTTTTAAATCTGCCTGTGCCAGAGAGATACAGCAAGGTCAATTCTCTTAAACTTTGCCAAAATTGCTTAAAAATTAACAATCACACCTTGGCCGATTGTCCCTCTAAGATTAACTGTAACACTTGTGGCAACAAACACCATTCATTACTCCACCAGAATTTAACTTCATTAGAAAATCCCACAACTTCGTCACAAGCGCTAGGTAGTACTTATTCTCAAAACCTCTACATTCCAAACCGCAACTTTCCATCTAATAATGATATTTCATCACACACTTCACCGTCCACATCTAATCACGTCTACTCGCTGCACAACAACTCAGCGGACAATAATATATTAGGAACAGCTATTGTTTATCTTATTGGCAAAAACAAACAAAATATACCGTGCCGTGTCTTACTAGATGCCGGCTCTCAACTCAATATGATTTCCGAGCGTATCATTCGTATTGCTGGCATAAACCGACGATATGCACCAACTGAATTCATGTGTGTAAATGATAGTCTTGGGAACTCCAGGTTCCAATGCTCTATAACAATCAAGTCTTTATTTACTTCATTTTCGACTACCATTGAGGCATTAGTCATGAATCAAATAACGGGCATGCAACCAGCTAGCAAGATTAATGTCGATGATTGGAATATCCCAAAACACATTAAACTGTCAGACCCTCAATTCAATATACCGCAACGGGTTGACTTACTCTTGGGTGTTGATATTTTTTACGATATTCTGGAAATGGAAAAAATCAAACTTGGTCCATGCCTACCTAACCTATACTTGTCAATACTCTCTTAGGATGGGTTGCAGCTGGAAGGTTGCCAACATATTCACCTTCAAACTCCATAAGCAAATGCAACTTGTTACAAGTGACTGATGTTCTTAAATATAATGACACTCTTAATGACACATTGAAGTCTTTTTGGGAAGTTGAGAGCTTTGAGACGTCGTATACTAACCTATCAAAAGAAGAAAGAGAGTGCGAGACACATTTCTGTGCAAATTTTACTCGCTTACATTGCGGACGGTATCAAGTAAGATTACCATTCAAAGAAACTCCACTCAATTTAGGTAGCTCCTATAACATTGCTTTAAAGAGATTTTTGAGTCTTGAGAGGAAATTCCGCAAAGACAAGCAACTAGAAATACAATACACGCAGTTTATGAATGAATATATTCAGCTATCACACATGGAGAGAGTACATTCTTTTGACTTCCAGCAGCCTCATTACATAATACCACATCACTGCGTGTTTAAGATGTCAAGTTCCACCACAAAGCTTCGCGTTGTCTTTGACGCTTCATCAAAGACAAGCTCCGGTATTTCATTGAATGAGCTTTTGATGGTAGGCCCTGTTATTCAGCCCGATCTTTTCACAATAACATTGCGATTCAGATATTATGCATTTGTATTTACGTCCGACATTACAAAAATGTATCGTCAGGTGGCTCTACATCCAGATGACCGACGATATCATTGTATTCTTTGGAGATCAAACGCGAATGATCCAATTCACCTGTATCAACTTACTACCGTGACTTACGGCACAGCACCAGCTGCCTTTCTCTCTACTCGATCACTTCAGCAGTTATCTCTCGACGAGGGTAAACATTATCCGTTGGCAGCTAAATCAATCAACTCAGATTTCTATGTTGATGACATTTTATCAGGTGCTAACACACTACAAGAAGCAATTGAGCTACAAAACCAATTGAAGTCCCTTTTATTAAAGGGTGGATTTAGCCTAAGAAAATGGTGTGCCAACCATTCTGATCTGCTAAAAGATATACCATCAGAAGATAGAGAAACTTTATTTAAAATAAGAAAATCAGATGCCATTAAAGCGTTAGGAGTCTTATGGAACCCTTTATCAGATAAATTATTATTCGAAGTAAACGCAAACTTTCATAAGGCAACTACAAAGAGAACGGTTTTATCGGAGATTGCGCAGTTCTTTGACCCACTTGGTTTAATTAATCCTGTTATAGTATTAGCCAAGATTTTTATGCAACAACTATGGCGCTTGAAATTAGATTGGGATGATCCTCTTCCCCCAGAATATCAGGAGCCATGGGTAAACTTCAGAAGTCAACTGGAAGAGTTAAATAACTTGGAAGTGGATCGTCTTGCATTTTCTGCTCAATCGCGATATGAATTGCATGCGTTCTCAGACAGCTCTGAAAGTGCATATGGTGCATGCATTTATATTCGGTCCATTAGCCCTACGAATGAAATAAGGGTTAGGTTGCTATGTGCAAAATCAAAGGTTGCTCCCGTTAAGAAGTGTTGCCTTCCAAAACTAGAGCTGTGCGGTGCTGTTGTTATGGCGCAACTCGTCAAACGCGTTAAGGAAATTTTCAACTTCGTTCACTTCGAAAAGATTATTTTTTGGACGGACTCCACAATCGTCTTAAGCTGGATTAAGGAAGAATCTTATAATTGGCAAACCTTCATTGCAAATAGAGTGGCAATCATACAAGCTATATCGACATTTTCTCAGTGGCGACATATACCTTCGAAAATTAATCCCGCAGACATTTTATCTCGTGGGTCGTATCCACTAGATCTGATTAACTCGAAGCTGTGGTTTTATGGACCAGATTTTTTGTCCACACCTTCAACAAAATGGCCAACATTTGAATTTAATTTGGAAAAGGATGACAAAAGGCTGGAAAGAAAGAAAACCAAAATAGTTCTAAAGGCCACTACTCATACTAGTTATGATATTATTATGGATATAAAATACCATAACAATTATACTTCTCTGCTGAATGTTATTGCATACATTCTACGTTTTAAAAGCAACTGTATGGAAAAGAATAAGATCCTTCGCATGTATGGACCTCTGACGATCAATGAAATTGAGGGAGCTCTTACTACCGTCGTAAAATGTGTACAAGCAAAATCGTTCGCTGGAGAGATTCTTGCGTTGGCAAAGGGTGAGGCCCTATCTGCAGGAAGTCACATTAAATCTCTTGCTCCTTTTATTGATAGCAGAGGTGTATTAAGAGTTGGTGGACGTCTGAGGTTTTCTGCTCTGGATTATAATAGCAAACACCCAATTCTGTTACCAAAGAAACATGATTTTACCAATACTCTTCTTCGTCATCTCCATATAATAAATCATCACATCGGTCCTCAAACCCTATTAAGTACTGCGAGGCAAACATTCTGGCCTGTTCATGGGAAAAACATTTGTAGATCAATTTGCCGTAACTGCATTTCTTGTTTTCGAGCAAAGCCAACTAAACAAGAGCTTCTTATGGGCGATTTACCTGAATTGCGTGTTCGGCAGACACGGCCATTCAATATCATTGGAATCGACTTCTGTGGCCCGTTTCAAATTTACTACCACCGTCGTGGGATTTCATCTACCAAGGGATATGTAGCTGCATTTGTTTGTTTTGCAACGAAGGCAATTCATTTAGAACTGGTTGAGGATCTAACAACAGCAGCATTTCTAGCGGCACTAAAAAGATTCATAGGTCGTCGTGGTTTGTGCTCTTTAATATACAGCGACAACGCTACAAATTTCATAGGCGCACGAAACGAGCTACATGAATTATATAAACTGTTCCAAAACCAGCTGAATTTAAATCAAATTATTACTACCTGCACATCAATGGGAATAACATGGAAAACTATTCCTGCACGCTCTCCACACTACGGCGGCTTATGGGAAGCCGCAGTAAAATCAACTAAGTTTCATCTTAGAAGAATCCTACAAAATGCTAAATTAAACTTCTTTGAATTTAACACTCTAATCATTCAAATTGAGTCTATTCTTAATTCCAGGCCCATCACTCCTGTTCCCGAAAATGCAAATGATATGCCTGCAATAACACCAGGGCATTTCATTATAGGTACTGCTATGAACGCTTTTCCTGAACCAGATCTCCAGCTCACGAATGTTAACCGGTTACACCGCTATCAAAAGTTGCAGTGGTACTTGCAGCAATTCTGGACGCTGTGGTCAAGGGAGTATCTGCAAAGTTTACAACCGCGAACGAAGTGGATAAAACATGGCGAATCTCTATGCATCGGTGATGTTGTTGTCTTGGAAGAAGAAAACTTGCCACCACTAAAGTGGCGATTGGGTCGCGTCGTGAATGTACAGCCAGGGAAAGATGGAGTCGTTAGAGCAGTTACAGTCAAGACATCTAGTGGGGAAACTCAAAGGGCAGCAACAAGGGTTAGACGTCTTCCTATTGATCGTACCTTGTCCTCTCAAGGTGGGCAGGATGTTGAGAATTAATTTTCTGTTTTTCATCACCCTATATTATTGTTTATTTACAATTGTATCAACAAATGTCAAATATGTCAAATCATGAAAACATTGCAAAAGCGTTTCCGGCTGTCAAATCTTTTTTGTATTAAAAACCATTCTTGAATTCATCTCCATCGTTGTCAGAGTCTTTTTTACTTGAAGCTGTTTTTTCTTTAGCCATCACCGAAACTTATAACAAAATAATTTCGCATAAACAGTATTGTATCCGCTGCTGTGCAGTTGGTATACTCAGTGGCCTGGACTAACATTTTAATGAAGTTGGCCACCAAAATCGTGCACAAATAGAGCGCTCTGTGTCCTTTTATCAGCGTGCCTTGCCTGATGTGCACGTTTTAAATTTGAGGCCACTAAATGTTTTACTTTATAATTGCGAAACGTAATTGTCCGCGAAAATATGCCTCAGCCTTTTATAGTACATATACACGAGCAATTTAATCAGGAACTTTATTATGCAATACGTTATGGCGACCTACTTAACTTGATTACCATATAGTATGAGCTGAGTACGAGTAGTAATGTCCATCTCCTTCTACACACCGAATCGTAATACCTACAATCCTACATAATTTTAATTTAGTCGGTATTTGCATGAGATCACTTGTACAAAAAGTTCATTAAGTACGTTAAATCATATTAATTGAGGAAAATATCTACATTCCACCTGTACGCACCAACATGCATTTCTATTTATTCATATGCAAGTACTCAACCATACTTCAAGCGACAGCGATTTGATGTGATGTATGGAATATGGACTTCATTAACTTCGATTGAAATGCATATGAATGATCTTGTTTAACAGGACAATGCATATCAATGTTCCAAATTTATTTACAACTTTAGTTCCAATGAGCGAGTGTGACAATTTGCCTATTTAGCTGGATTAAATTAATAACCCTCAGAAATAAATGTTTTTGTTAAATGTGTATTATATACCCTCCACAGGAAGTTATATTCACTTTGCCATTACATTTGTATTGTAACGCCAAGGAGGAGTCACCGGAGCGACTCAGGATAAAATTCACCGGAGCCACCGGAGCGAATCAGGATCAAATTCTGAATCGATTTAGACATGTCCGTCTGTGTGTGTCTGACTGTCTATCTGTTGAAAACACGATAGCGTCCAAACGAATCGACCTAGGCCAATGAAATTTTGTGAGAGGACTTCTTTTTTCTGGTACCTCCCATACAAAAGCAATATTATACCCATGCCTAATACTTTGCATGGCTTGTATGCAATCGGCCAGGCCGATGATAACACGTTTACTTGTTTTTGCTTATTTTTATGAAACTGTTTCACAGAAAGGATTTTCATAAATTATAGATATTAACATATTATACATACAATTATAATAACATATTATATAGACAAGACGTACGAGCAATGCCCTAACTATGACATTAAAATCGTCCTAGGTGATTTTAATGCGAAGATAGGAAGAGAGGGCATCTTTGGTAGTACTGTCGGAAGGTACAGCCTATACGACACCACCTCCGATAACGGATTTAGGCTGATCGACTTCGCGGCGGGGCGAAATGGTGTCATAGCAAGTACGCGGTTCCCGCATCTCGATATTCACAAAGGCACATGGAGATCTCCTGATCAATCAACCGTCAACCAGATTGACCACATTGCGATCGACGCAGGGCACTCCTCCAGTATTGTTGTTGTTCGGATGTCCGAACGTTCCGAGGGGCGAACATTGACTCGGACCACTACCTTGTCGTAGCCAAGGTACGCCTACGGATATCCCGAACACCGCCAAGACAAGTAAATACTGTGAGGAAGTTTGACGTCGGACGGGTAAAATCGCAAGAGATCACCAGATCCTTCTCCGATCAAGTCTCTCTTAATCTCTCAAGAGGTTCTATGCAGCCAGTATCAAGCATTGAAGACCGGTGGCAACATTGCCAAAAAGCCATCAGAGACGCCGGCCGCCTCCGATGTGCTTGGTTTCACACGACCACAACAACGAAACCCCTGGTTCGACGACGAGTGCCGGCAAGCACATGCAGCGACCCAAGAGGCATACAAAGCGGCGCTGCAAAGAAGGATCAGAGCTGCTCGTGACGAACACCGGCTTCTCAGGACAAAAAAGAAAGAGCACGAGAAGTGTGCGATCGAGGAAATAGAGAGATGCTACAGCAGGAATGAGGTTCGGAAGTTTTACCAAAGCGTAAAAAGAACCTGCCAAGGATACAGAGCCCGAACCAAAGCCTGCAAGGACGAACAAGGGAACATCATAGTAGAATCGCAGTCGATGCTGAGGATATTGAAGAATTACTTCTGCAGACTGTTTAACGGCGATGACGAACTAAACCCCGCTGTCAGGCAGAATGAACCATTCAACGATGAAGACCAACAATTCCGCCCACCCGACCTGGACGAAGTCAAGATAGCTATATCTAAGCTTAAGTCCAACAAAGCCGCTGGAGCAGATGGCCTAACCGCCGAACTATTCAAAGCGGCAGGCGATGACTTGGTTAGGAGCATGCACCAACTCATCTGTAAAATATGGTCGGAAGAAAGTATGCCCGATGAATGGAACCTCAGCATTGTCTGCCCGATCCTAAAGCAAGGAGACCCTCTGAACTGCGCCAACTACAGAGGTATTAGTCTCCATAGCATCGCCTGCAAGATCTTATCTGCCGTGTTGTGTGAACGCCTGTAGCCTTTCGCCAACAACCTGATTGGTCCCTATCAGTGTGGCTTCAGGCCAGGAAAGTCTACCATCGACCAAATATTCACACTGCCGCAGATCTTGGAGAAAACCCAGAAAGTCCAAATCGATACCCACCACCTTTTCATCGATTTTAAGGCCGCCTATGACAGCATTTATAGAGACGAGCTATACAGAGCAATGTCTAGTTTTGGCATCCCTGCCAAACTCGTCCGTCTGTGCAGGATGACAATGGAGAATGCACCTGCTCCATCAAGGTCGGTAAAGAACTTACCGAGACCTTCGATGCCAAAAAAGGATTTAGACAAGGTGATGCGCTGTATTCAACATCGTTCTTGAAAGAATAGTGCAAAACTCAAACGCTAACACCAGAGGCACTATCTTTCAAAAGTCCGTCCACCTACTCGCCTACGCCGACGACATCGACATAATCGGCAGAACGCAGCGTGATGTCACTGGCGCGTTCGTGGGCATTGAGACGGAGGTGGCGAAGATGGGTTTGGCGGTCAATGAGGGCAAGACAAAGTAAATGCTGTCATCAAGAAAGGACACCCAACACCGACGTCTTGGACAGAATGTCACTATGGACAGATATAACTTTGAGCTGGTAAAGGACTTTGTCTACCTAGGCTCCGCTATGAACTCAGACAATGACATCAGCGCTGAGATTAGGCGAAGAATAACTCTTGCCAGTCGCTGTTTCCGAGGGACGGCGCAGTAGAAGAAGACCGCGACTCAGGTGGCGCACGAAAGTGGAAGGGGACCTCAACCAACTTAGCGTGCGAAACTGGAGACAGCTGGCCAAAGATGGTGCTGGCTGGAGAGGCTTGTTGGTTGAGGCCCAGGTCCACCCCGGACTATAGCGCCACCTTAAGTAAGTTATACATACAAGTTTTGACAAAAAAATATCTTAAAAGTGTCGACAACTTGTACTTTTTAATGGTTTGGTATGTCCAACAGTTGCAGAATTTCTTTTTCAATTAAACTTTTTTTTTTAATGCATCTTATACTTGTCAATAAAAGGTCTGAAGATATTAACAATCTATTCAGAAGTTCGGTGTTCGTGTCGACTCGCGAGGTTTGTCTGGTAAAGAGTTCCCTACATTTTCTATTTTCCTTATTCCTGGCTTCTTTATCTTCCTCCGAAAATTGGCCGATTGGAAGAATACAAGTGGCAATAATTTGTTTTCCATGAAATAAGACCTTGTGTATCTGTATACTAACTGGCATTTAGATACAGTTCCCTCTTTTCTGTTGCAAAACTCTCGAAGGCATTCAAGTCAACTGGGAACCCTGACCCCAGTGCTTCTAAGATGATATGAAACTTTGATCATTATTTCTCAGCCGATTCCTGTAATTTTGTAACGGAATTGTTCCCCACCTTGAAAAGTGCGATCGTATTGCATTCTTACCGATTCCTAGGAGCAGTTCCTACAGAAATCGACGGGATGCAAGGTAGGTTGTCCTGACCCTCAAACATACAGATAATCTTAGGTATTGGCCCTGGAGTGCTCCTGTGAATATTGGTCAAAATTGGACAAAAGGGGCGTGACACCTCCCTTACAAAAAAAAAAACAATCAAAATCTTATACAAAAAACATATTCTATGGGGTGAAAATCGATGATGTTATAATATCTCGATAACCGCTGGGCCGATTATCAGGACTCTTTTTTTTGTTTTGTTCGTATTGCTGTATTTCTAAAACTGTATTTCGCCCGTAATTATAGGCCAAACAAATTTTAAAAAGCATTAATTTTTTTGCCTGGCGAAGCTAGTAAGTAGTCAGCTATACTCTGTCCCATTTATATTTTCAGTACAGACCTCTTGGGAAGCTCTTTTTTCTACCAAAGGTGCCAGTAGATACTTTTACGGCACTCAATCACAAGAATTGCCACTGAAATAAAAACCAAGCCACTGACTTACCAAGGAATTGTTGTTGTCATTTACGTAAAACCCACCATGACCAGTCTGTTTATGAAGAAATTTTCCTCAAAGGCGCATACACCCCACCATGACCAGTCTGCCTCGCATGTGCTGGCAGAATGAGGATGACGATGAGGGTGATCTTCTCGTGTGCGGTTGCTATTTTATCACAGAAAATAAACATGTGTGGTGTTGGTTGGTGTGTGTTTTAAGCACCTCAGAAGAGTGTTACCATATTCATTTGCAAAAATATCATTACGGGTTTTTCTATGGATTGTGTCAAAGAACTTTCGTGTTTTGTTGCTTTTTAAAGCTTTTGAGAGCAAATAAATGAATTTGATTATGTGGGATGTTGCCATACAGTTTTTAGGTACTCCTTTAATTATTTTGTAATTCTGATGGATCTGTTAATATGCAGTTAAACCATTTTTTCGATTTTGTCTTTTAGCAGAAATGGAACACTGTTTAATTTGTTTACTTTATTATTTTGTATCATCGGCTCAATCAGGGATTTTTTTGTATGTTTAATAATATTATTATTGCTGCTTCAAAAAATGTGTAAAAAAAATCGAAAACTGATAAGGAGGAGGAGGAGGATATTAATATACAGTCCACCAGCTGTCGAAACAATGAGTTATTCTCGAGTTGATTATTACCCAAGTTCACAGGTACCCGGTAATTTCGGGTAATGGGTACTCGGTAGGCCTTCTGGGGAACTCTTAAAAAACGCGCCTACTATCTTACCTCTTGGTGGTGTGGAAAAAGATAGATTTAATTTAATTTAGATTTAGTTTAATTTTTTTCGATTTAGTTTAGATCTACATGTTTCTGTTCATGAAATCTTAATAAACGGCTGGTAACCCTACCGATATTTGTGAGAGAATTATGCCAATTTATAGTGCTCACTTTGGCAACCATGTGAGAGCTTTATAATGGAGACAGCTTATTGAAATCCATAAAAGTAAGGGTGAAAGGCAAATACCCTATCTTCCCTGTACTGAAAATATAAATGGGACAGAGTATAGTAATAGATAAAATCAGATAACAGATGGGCCAATAGAGGGTGTCCCAGTTAAGAAGGACAATCGTTTAAGGGAAGATTCCTGAAGTTATGCCGAACAAAAAATTGTATGGCAGGGGGGGTCTATTTTCATCGTATTTCCCGTTATAGTCCATCAAAGTAGGTGATCTCTAATTTGGAGGTGTTACCCCTTAAAACGCTATAACTTCTAAACTATTACAGATACAGAGATTGTTTTGGGTATTTTGAAAATACAATTAAGTAGCGCATAAAAGTCTAAAGCACTTGTGTTACATCTGGACAGCTACAAAAAAGTTATGGCTCCTTAAACTCAAAATTTTGAAAATTTATTCTTACAATTTTTTACTTAAAATGCCTTTTTCTCAAAATGCTTGATACATTTTCATTTTTTTTATGAAATTTTTATCTTTGAGAAATTTCCTAAAAATTATGTTAAGCAACTTTTTTACGTACGATCAACAGAAGTAATCCTAAAAGCCATTTTTTATCATAGACCCCCCCTGCCATACAATTTTTTGTTCGGCATAACTTCAGGAATCTTCCCTTAAAGGATTGTCCTTCTTAACTGGGACACCATGTAAATGAAAATATTAATATTTTGAGGTCAGGTATTTATAGGCTAAAAAGCATAATTTTTTTAATATTGGACTGAGATACGCTTCTGCAGAAACTCTTTTGACATATTTATATATAGGTGTGGTGCACACAAAAAAATTAAAGTAGAAAAATTGTCATTCCCGTAACAAAAAGTAAATATAGATTTTACACTAATAACGGAACATGTAGATTGTATTCGGAACTATAATCCCTATAAGCTATAAGCCCACCCACTATTTATATTATATCAGCATAATATTTTCTTTCATGGGGTGTTTCATATTTTCGTTAACCAAAGTTGTCATTAACGTAAGTGTTTTAGATTGTAAAAACTTAATAATTAAATCAGTTTTTTTTCTAATGGCCTTTTTAATTTATCTAATTATAAAAATGCTTTTTTGAAAAAGATTCAGTAAAGTTCGGTTTTATTTTAGAAAAATAACTTTCGGTGTCATTCGCATGTGGTAATTTCCACGGTTTCCGTGGCATACATTCTCAAATATTTTTACTTTTTATTTTAAACTAGCTGTACCCGTCCAGCTTTGCCCGTGCACAAAAATTGTATTGCTTAGATCTTTGATAATAATGTTCTTTCGTAAGATTGTCTGTACATTTGAGCTCAATCAGTTCGGCGGTTTTTGAGATATGTATAAGATTTTGAATATTTTTTTTTGTATGGGCGGTGCCACGCCCCTTACCAATCGGGTTAGTAGTTCTTACGTGATAGTGGAACAGAGAAAAAATCTAAAAAATTGTTATATGTATAGATATAGATTGATATAAAAGTTCATCTGTACTTACCATGGCACCATTGTCTGCTCCTATTTTCTTAAATTGTTATTTTTAAAATAAAATGTTGTTTTCCATATTTTGTGTTTAGTATTACGCTTTTATGTACCTACATTTAAAATGTTTAATAAATATCTACTTTGATTTTCCTAGTAAAAAAAAAAATTTTTGTTCATAATCGAATTCCCACAACTATTATGTATATCATGTAATGTTTTACACATTAGTATTACATCGGTCCTAATAATTATGTGACATAGGGTAATTTGCCTATTATGTCTCTTTCTACATGCTTATGGGGCATGGGCTACTCTTTGTAAGTCGTAAACTGTCATAAATAACTGTTTATGTGGAACTTAAATCTGTATCAGTCGTATGGCCTATGGCCTTTAATACTATTCTGTTTAATAAGATTTGCATGGACATTTACTTCTTATATAACTTATATACTTCTGTGGAACATCCTTCCATCAATTCATCAACATCCTATTACCTAAGTACCGCAAAACGATAATCGATTACGTGGTGATTGACGAGAACTTGTGTAAATCACGAAAAAAGAAATGTGGAAGTGGACTTGTAAAAACGATATGTGTCTCTTAATACAAAAAAAATATTCATCGTGTACCTAATACCCTACTTTCCTTGTTTCTTCGTGTGATGATTTATTTCTACTGATATTAGAGATATGATAGGTATAAATTAATAGGACACTTCGAAAGTAACTGAAACTGACCCATGTTTGCCTTGCTTCATCCGTCAGCCAAGAAATCAGACAGTATGATATTATGAAATATACAATACATAAAAGAAAACTGCATTCGATTTTATGGAAGTCAACATTTTACTCGATTTTTTTTTATAGAAACGTAGCATTTGCACAGAGAAGTTGAAAACATTCGGTTCAAAAATTGTAATAAAATTGAAAAGTAAATGAAACGGAGTAAACTTATGTGGTGTGTCGTACGTGTGTATATCGCATACAGTATCGATTAACGAAATACTTATAAGGTTTTCAATCAAAGATATCCAAGACGTATCGCCACTCCAATTATCGCAAATAAAGATAAATCGAAAAAAAAACAAGCAAAATTGTTCACCTTTTGTTTGCATTCCGCTAATTTTATCCAGCAGTGTATGAAGCAGTCATACGAATGTGTTGCCTATGCTTCTTTACCACCAAAACTACTTGCGTAAATTTGCACATCGTTTTGTAGTCGCATAAACTTCTTCCAAATGTTCGCATTTTCTTCTTTTTCATTTCATTCGCAACGACCGACGCCGACGCATTTTATACGACACACACATCGCTCGGGATTCTCAGACGAACTCGCCGGCGAATAAAATCTTCTTCTGTGGAACTCGAAGCGAACGAAATGCGAATTGCCTGCTTTGCTTCGATGTGAAGCTGAGGAATGCAATTTTAATGACGACACAAATAACAAAAAAAAAATGTATTTAAAATTCGTCTGTCTTTAATTTTCTTACCGAAACAATTGACATCTCAAGTGGTTGACAGCTGCAATGCTAGCTCCGATCGATGGATCACCTAACAGCGGACGTTGCGATTGATAGGAATTGCCATATTACACCAATAATATGGACGCAAGCAATTGTGGGCGCAGTAGCGCAGTGGTTAGTGTGCTGGACTGCTGTGCGAGGGATCCTAGGTTCGATCCCCGGAAAAACACAAATTACATCTTAATGTTTTTTTCTACAGCGCCACCTCTCGCGAACGCCAGACAAACATCCGAGAGTATAACTGTCCTGAAAAAGCTTCTCAATTCAGCCTTGGATCGACAAATAATAAAATCTACAATAAAATCTACAGCTTAGCAGATGACAACACTCTTATATCAACCATCTCGAACAGTGGGCCTGTGAGTGCGGATACATCACACAGTCAGATATGTGAATAAATTAGTTCCCCAAATGATGATCTGGACAAAATCTTGAAGTGGGGAAAATACAACTTGGTTGTATTTAATGCAAAGAAGACACAGCTCACAATATTTTCCAGGAAAAATGCATGAACAGTTCCTCAGATCGAAATGGATGACCTTCCAATCCATCCCAAGGACTCAATGCACCTTCTAGGAGTCACAGTCAATTCAGGAATCTCATGGCAGGACCACATATCCTATATCGCAAGATCGGCGTCCGCTAAGTTCAGCTACCTATTTAGAGCAAAGAGGTACTTTAGCCCCAAGCAACTTCTCCTTCTCTACAAAGCACAGGTTAGACCAGGCCTGGAATATTATTGATATGGAGCTCGGCCCCAAAACATTCACTTAACCTATTTGACAGCATACAGAGACGAGCAGTTGGACTTACTGGAGACTCTACACTCACATCAAATCTACAACCGTTGGTGCACAGAAGACAAGTCGCTGACCTATGCGTGTTCTATAGGTACTTCCATGGTAGATGAACTCAAAGCATTATCCCTCGAAATGCAACTTTTGGGCTCTCCACAAGACAGGCATCTAATGCTCATGACCATACAGTACACCTGACAACCGCGAGGTCATCGATGTTCCAAAACTCCTTCTGTTACAGGACAAGCAAACTCTGGAACTCGCTTCCTGGGGATATAATTCCTGAAGACTACAATTTGCAGCAATTTAAGTGCAGAAATAACATACATCTGCAGGCATCTCGGGACGCTGTTGAAGCGTTATAGGTTCGCTTTTAAATTTTTTATTAAAAAAAAAAAATAAATAAGGATAAGAAAGATATTTCCTATAAATTTGCTTAAAAGATTATGAAATTTGACTATTAGAATACGAATACCCATAAGTATTAAATGTGGAATTAAGAGTCGTTATTGATGCCGACTATACTTACATAATGTAGGCATATTTAATATGCATGTATAGCTTTTATGTTTTTCTTTGCGTTACTAACTATGGATGCAAACAACCCTACACCCTATGTGATAGAGCGTACAAAAACGATAGCTATATTCTCGGTCTTGATGTTCGTAAAGTAGTTTGTTGACGTCGATGATTGATGTCAAGGAGATAGCAATTACAAAATAATTAACGATATTCTGAAGGATATGAAATGTATTTCATCAATTTCACTTTCATTTTTTGCTGTAGTGTTGCATTATTATTAATTAGTCAATTAAGTGAAGTTATCATCCTAAAAAATTCAAATCCATTCACAAAAAATTGCGATACAGATGAAATTGGGATTGGAGTTGAAATACTGGTACTGGTATGGTCAAAATTCTGTTTTCAAAATACTGTATTTCAAAATTCGGGGAGAGTACGATAACTACGGCCCCAAAAATTGATAACGGCATTTTATAGAGGGGTTAAATGTAAGCACTTTTTACTATGGGAGGGGGGGGTCTATCTTACTCCGTTTATGCGGGAGGGGTAATTTAAAGAAAATAATACTTTAAATGGAAAAAAAATATATTAAAAAACAATGTCAACACTTTTGATAAAAAACTATACCATTTTAGAAAGTCCGGAATCTGTTCTTTCATATTATTTTCAAATCAAGTTATTCCTTTAAATAGTTTTTGAAAAAAAAAAACAATTTCAAACTTGAAATTTAAGGACAAAAATTGGAGTGAGTACAATAATTTTGGCGATGAAAACTAATGATGGATTTATGTAGAGGGGTTAAATAGCTACAAGCATTTTTTGCTATGGGAGGGGTGTCTATTTCGCTCCGTTTAGGAGGGAGGGGTAATTAAAAAAAAAAAAAAACTTAAAATGAAAAGAAAATATTAAAAATCAATGGCAACACTAACAACAAAGTACTACAGCATTTTTAGCTAGGAATCTTTTTTAAATAGTCTATAGTGCAAATCAGCAAAATTTTGTCTATAATGTGAACTTTTAGGCCAGAGACTGTTAGATACTGAAGAATCTTGTTGACATTGGGTAAACTAATATAATTTAAAGAAAGTTTGCATATACTCAGCCTTGCACCCATCCCAAAATCCAACAGTGACCCCAAGCAGGAGGGTTGCAGGGGGGCAACACGCCCCCCCCCCCCATACGCATTTCAGGGCGCAAGGGTAGCAATTTGTACTCTAAGCGGAGCGACACATAAAAGTAATTTTCAATTTTCTCAAAAATTAGAGGACATAAATCAATCTGGTTTTCAGTGTTCGATTAAGAATTGATTTAGGCAGTAAAAACTATAAACAAATTAAGTATATATTTTCCCAATATTGAAAAAAATCAGCATTCAACATTTTTTTGTTTTATTTTTTTTTCCTTAAATTTCAATTTTGAAAGTATTTTTTTCAAAAACTATTAACAGCTATAACTTGATTTAAAAATAATATCAAAGAACAGATTCCTGGCTTCCAAAAATCCTAAAGTTATTTATTGTAAGTGTTGCTAATGTTTCTCAAATTTTTTTTTTAATTTTAAGTATCATTTTTTTTTTAAATGCCCCTCCCGCCTAAACAAAGCCAGATATCAATTTTTGGCGCAGTAGTTATCGTACTCGTGCCCAAAATTCTGTATATAAAAATTCTGTATTTAAAAAAAATGGTTTTGATAATGTAAAAAAGTGCGCACTTTTTCAAGCCATTTTTTTAAAATACAGAATTCTTGTATAATACATTTTTTTATATATTTTACTGTCTCCGTGAATATCAGCATAGATTTAAGAAAACAAATTGCGACGAATACTTTTAGAATTTTGCTACTGCAATCAAAGCTTTACCTTTAGCGGTTGCCTAAAAAAACGAATATTACTACTGAGCTCCAAAT
Source organism: Cheilosia scutellata (assembly GCA_955612985.1). Lineage (NCBI taxonomy): Eukaryota > Metazoa > Arthropoda > Insecta > Diptera > Syrphidae > Cheilosia > Cheilosia scutellata. The sequence continues at coordinate 52,597,611 of OY015311.1, read as the reverse complement.
CAATATTTTTTTTATTTGCATCAATTTAGAATTTGTTGTTATATTTATGTTTACTGTTCAATGTTCATATTATTTCATTGAAGTAATAAGTTTACTCTTAGACAAGGCGCGCACCGAAGTGGTGAATCGGTGGCGTAGCGGTGGCATAGGAATGGTGTGGCGATGGAATGGCGGCAAAGTGGTATGAAAGTGATTTAAGTGGCAAACAATGAATAGTGCCACGAATTCATCAGTTCTTAAAATGTCGTATTTGTTAATTGGTCTTAACCTTGGTCGTTTCGCATGTTTCTGGATAAACAAAAATACGCAGTTGTAATGCAAAAATCTACGTCCTCAACAGCCTACAATATGATGTGATTAGTTTAAACTAAACAACTCCCATTCCGTCGCCATCGCCACACCACTCCTATGCCACCTGTCACTTGGTCACCACGTGGCGGTGGGGTGGCGCCAATCCCATTGTCTTATGTCTTATGTTTTTGTTAAATTATGTAGGCACCTAAGTGTAAGTGAATTTTAAGTTATTTTACATGTTTTTTTCTTAATCAACTTGCTTTTGGTTATGCAAACTCTTTTTCAAAATATAGAATTGGAGCATAAACATTAAACAGCATTTCGGAAAACAGAATTTTGCATTTACAGCATTTTGGATATACAGTTGCGTTCATGAAAATAGCAGTGCTGCTCTACACAAAACTTGAACCAAATGAAACGGTAATTTTTCCGTTGAAAAATATAAGGATGCAAACTTTTTGTTTAGAATGCAGAAAAGAGAATACAAATTTCAAAATTCCGTTACTTTCGGTCAAAATTTATTTACTTTTGACTATTTTAGAGAGATGCACTACTATTTTCATGAACACAGCTGTACATCATTTTGGAAATACAGCCTTTTGGATGTACAGCATTTTAAAATACAGAATATCGTCGTGTATATGAGAACACCGCACAACTAACATTTTGCGAATAGTTCAGAAAACTGTTTTCTGAGAACAAAATATTTCAAATTAAAACTAAAACAAAAAACACGTCAATAATATTTTTAGTTTTGAAATATTTTTATTAAACAGATTTTAGATATGTGGTATTTAAACCCGAAGATTATATCACATTATGACTTGGCCGCACAAATCTTAATTTTTAAAGAAAATAATTTATACATTTTATAAAATAAATAAATAATTATACAATTATAAAAAATAAATAAATAATTATAATAAATTAAAATTGAGTGTGTTAAGGTAAGTATTAGAAGTATTCATTTTTAATCACACATATGAGAATGTTTATAAAAATTATAAATTACAAAGAATAGCTTAATTACGTGATTAATTACTTCATTCTAATTACATCCCTAATTATATTCGTGTAATTGCAATTACTTATTGAAAGTTTGTAATTCAATTACTAATTACAATTACTTGTAATTACAATTACTTGTAATTGTAATTAGAATTGTAATTAGAAATTCCAATTACAATTACTGAGTAATTGCGAAGTAATTAAATTACATGGCAATTACTTCTGCAAGTAATTGTAATTTAATTAAAATTTCAATTACCCATCACTGGACAATTGGCAGCTTCGACTTTTCCAAAATTTGTGTTAGAATATGTAATAGTAAACTGGTTGAAGCTGTCAAGTCTGCGTTAGTTTCGTCAAACCAAAAGCACTTTACTTCCTTAGTAGCTAAATTATATATCGTATAATTGTGCACAGTAAGCTTTGTTTGTACAATGCACTTGCTTTAAGCGATGGACATAATTTAACTGCTTGAAGATCCATGCAGAACATGTTTATTTTGCCCTCAAGTGCTAGCTTTTTGTCAGCCTCTTTAGAATCCCTAGTTTTCTGCTTGCATTCTATATGAGATTCATATTCTTCATCGAGAATATTTCCCTGTTTATGAGCAATACATACATAGATCGCACTGATCCTTTTTAGGGCGGAAAACTCCAATGTTTTGCTTTTTAAATTCCTTATAAAAATATATTTTAGAGACTTTGCTTATAATATTTTCTTTTATAAGCATTTTCGCATTTTTGTGTATATAGATCGAATACTTCACTTATGGAAGTTATCGGCGGCTGCAAGTACTGCTTGGATGACGATTTTCTGCAGTAATGGGATGGCAATGGCACTGTTGGAAGGGATTTGAAGAAATTGGCAAGAAACAATCTTTGGGGTTCAAATGGCTTTTGTCGTAGCTTAGCTTTCTCGGCAAATTTATTTTTATCCGCAATTCCGTTTTCTTGTTTCTTAATCCATTGCCGAACAGTGGCATTGGCATACTTAATGCCTAATGTTTGTAGAAACATGTTCTTACAAACCTGCAAAGACTCATCACCATTTTTTAGAAAATTCTGGAGTGTTTTTGATCTGTTATTCACAAATTCTATGTTTGTTCTTTTTGGTTCTATAACCCTGATAAGATTTACCACATAGATTTAGCCAAAACCGCTCAAAAATACTATTTCTGGGAGTTTCAGAAAATTTTGAACAATTACGTACCCTAGATTTCTGGCATGCTGTAGACCTACAAGTGGAACCAATCTGTCTTGCTAGTTTCATGCTATCTTGAAAGATTTTCGATGAGCCATGAGGCGTTCTGTACCCTAGGTAGGCTTCACCTCTTTCTCTCAATTGTTTGGCATTTTTGAGCTTTAAAATCAAAAAAAGCAATGGGACTATCAAAAATATTGATAATAATAGCTTCCCAATGAATCCAAAATATTAATGAAACACGACCTAATACTAACAGAAAACTTTCAAACCAATTTTCCCACTCAAAAATAGATGTCAGCATCGTAAATAACCACTTAATGTGTAGTTTGAATAGTAGATGCCGCTGATAATAAAAAGTGGATTTCCGAAAAAATGTCAGTTCTGCGATGTTCTCATATATACGACGATATTGTTCATACAATATTCTCAACAAATAAATATACCTACAGAATTTGGTCGATACAGAATTTTGAAATGCAGAATTATGACCCGCTCCCATGAAATTGTCAAGCCGGTTTGTGGCTTTTTGTAGAAGATACAGATTGTGTTTACATATCTGCTAATAATTAAAGGTAGGTACATAACTGTGGAGTATTTCGATTTGCGAAACTTCCCACTACAGAAAGTTATACGGGTTGGATCAGGGTTATCTTTGGGACACATTAGCAGTTTTTATTATTAGCGCGATCTGATCCGGATCAGATCATTAAAATAAAACAATCTGGATCATTGAAAAATTGTATTTTGAAGTTGTGGCAACAGTTTTTGCATTACAGACGATACCAGGTATGTCAAGTTTCGTATTGCCAGTCAGCCATATTTTAACTATAGGATACAATGTGACGTCACAATATGATGACATTGACATTTCTAAGGTGGGCGGTAGAAGGAGTACAAGTCGAAAATTGCAATTTTTCAGGAGAGAGAAAAAACTTAATAAAACTTTTAATCTTTGATATTTTTTTTTGAATCAAATTGTGAATTTCTATTTTTACATCGAACACAAAAATAGAAATTCACAATTTGATTCAAAAAAAAATATCAAAGATTAAAAGTTTTATTAAGTTTTTTCTCTCTCCTGAAAAATTGCAATTTTCGACTTGTACTCCTTCTACCGCCCACCTTAGATTTATAAACACGAAACCTAATGGAATCAATTGCAAATGTAGGTACATGCTATTTATTGAATTAAATATTTGTTCTGACATACATTTCTTTCTCCTTAAGTTTCTTTTTTAAAGCGATGATGATAGTGACGAAAGCAACACACATCATAAGGCTTTTCAATAATTGAAGAGGAAAGCACAGATTCATCAATATTTAATGGCGAGAATATTACATCCAATCATCAAACAATTACAGAGTCTGATAGGTAGATAATATAATAGTGCAATTAAAACGGTTGATATTAGTAGGTATATACAAACATATTCCGAGAAATAGATACTTTATTTGGCATTTCAATTTCGACAGCATGGAATATTGCAACCAGAGTTAAGGATTGGATAAATTCAATTGGGCATGAATATGTCAAATGGCCAAACACAAATGAAGCATTACAAAATGCAGCAGTAATAGAAGCAAAGACAAAGATTACCGTTATCTTAGGATGTATCGTTGGCTCTCATAAAAGAATCAAAGCCCCAATTGTCAACAATGAGAGCTATCTTAACAGGAAGCGGTTTTACAGCATTGCTATTCAGGCTGTAGTGGACGCTAATAAAAAATGTATCAACATCTTCTGTTGAGAGTCGGGAAGTTTACATGACAGCCGAATATTACGAATCTATATGAGAAGCTTGCGAGTTGCGACGACATGAATGCACTTTTCCCGGGCAATACAGAGAAAAATAAAACAGAGAAAAATAAAATGGTCGTAAATTTGGTTGTCTGTAGATGCATATTGCAAAACATGTGTACAGATAATAATGATGAATTCGATGAAGAATATGATCCTGAAAATGTTCTAGTGGTCGAAAAACCCAAGTTATAGCCAATAGCAACAGGCGAGAACGTGTGCTTAGGACTTAATAAATTATAAAAAACATTTAAGTGGCCTCAACTCCAAATGCGTTTCGCCCCGATGTGGTGGGTGGGCTCATCAGTAGACGAACCACCACATCTGCCTAGACGCACTATTTACTCGATGTTTACCGAGACTTATGGAAAAACAATCACAAAGTGACTGTGAACCATAACCTAATACGAGTCTTTGGTCAAAGCTTAATCTTCTCGTGAGTGTTGTGGGGTACACACGTATCGAGAATAGCTTAAACAATAATAAAGCTGATTTGTCTTATAGTAAACAAACATAAAATAACAATCAGACAATACGAAGTGAAACAAAGTGCAAAATAATAGTTTCATTCGAATCTTGTTTTTATAAATTCTTTTATAAAAGAAAAAGAAAAAAAAAAATGAATTGCCTGTGTGAAAAATAAGTCGAACGCACTGTAAAAAGCTTTTCCATGCAAAGTGTGTTAATGTGTTACCAGCAGATATTGACTTTATGAAAAAACCCGTAATATCTGGAGGTGCTCCCAGTGCTCTACCTCGCGTAGAAATTCATTCCCCACTGAGAGCCCACTCCCCGGTTCTCATCACAAAAGACCAGCTTATGCAATTGAAACCGAAAAACAATCAAATACCACCATAATAACAATTGAAATGGTTTATAATGAAATCCATGAATTAAAAAAAAATTAACCAGGACTGCTTGTCTAAAATAACTGTACTACAAAATGAAAACATTGGACTTAAAACGGCAGTGAATGTCTTACAAGAACGTATTAATATTTTGGAGCAGTCAAAACTAAGTCATTTTTTTTTTTTTTTTTTTTGTAACATTCTGACTCGCCATGGCGATATAGAGAGAGAGCACTTCGACCTATAAGGTCTTTTGTGCTTGAAGCGTCAGAAATTAGTTAGGAAAGTAGCGTTTCAACTTTCTTAATGTAGCTGATAATGCATACAGCAGAGGTCGTCTTTAGTGCATCGGTACTTATAATTTCCCTGAAAAATGACTTCCTTCTGATACCATATAGGGCCGGGCATTCACATAGGATATGCTCAGCTGTTTCGTCTTCCTCAAGACATAGTCGGCACTCCGGTGAGTCGACTAATTGCATTTTCTTTAAGTGATATCGTAAGCCGTGGTGGCCTGTTAGGTATCCTATTAGATATCTGATATCACGCCTACGTAGATTTAGGATCTTTTTGGCATCTTTTTTAAAAGGTTGAATTGATTTTTTGGCTTGTCTAAGTCCCGGGATATTCTCCCAATGTGAAATGCATTTATTGCGTTCCCAGCTTTTTATGGCCGCGTTTATAGCTGACCATAAAAAGCTGGAAAAAACTAAGTAATACAATTGAAATATTCAACGTACCAGATGTCAACAATTCTACCGCATTACAAACCGCATTGCAAATTGTCCGCGTCGGAGTGGGTGTCGAGCTGAGTGAGAGTGACATTAACTCCTGTTTAAAACAAGTCAAAACAAAGAGAGCTGCTTCTAACACAAACAACTTGGCCAATCCCACTACCATACCAACATATTATCTATTAATTTCACTCTTCTTTCACTTCTAAAACGTATATCACTGTTTATTGTTGATGTTTTGAGTCATTTATTTAATTTGAGTGTCAATTGTGGTAACTTTCCCTCGTCTCTAAAAGCGGCTGATGTTATTCCCCTGTTTAAAAAAGGTGCTAGAAGTTTAATGTCGCAGTACAGGCCTATCTATATACTCCCAATATTTTCTAAATTATTAGAAAAACTTGTAAAAGTGCGCATAATTTCTTTTCTAAATAAAAATAACTTTTTTAGTGATGATCAATTAAGTTTTCGAGAGAGGAGATCCACTGAAGATGCCATACTTACATAAATTGAGTAGTGAAATTAATAATGGTTTTAATAATAATAGTACTAGTATAGCTCTCTTTATAGACATGACTAAAGCATTCGATATGGTTAACCCCAATATACTTTAAGACAAATTATACAAAGCTGGGTTCAGAGGAGTAATTTATAACTGGTTTTCTTCGTACCTGTCGGGGAGAAGTCAACGACTAAAAATTACTATTGGTGTACCCCAAGGATCAGTCTTGGGGCCAATTTTATTTTTAATATATATAAACTCTTTGTTTATACAAAACTTTAGTAGTCGTATAACAGCTTTTGCTGACGACATCACATTTACGTATACAAACAAAAACTTATTTGAATCATCAGTAAAGCTGCACATGGACTTACAAATACTACGTCCATGGTTCGCCAAACATGAGTTACTTATTAGCAACAAAACGAAACTTATGGTTTGTAACTTAAAAGCTTCATGCCCGACTGATTGCGACATAATCTTCCACTCCGCTGCTTGCACAAAATTGTCCTTAGCTGTTCATGCTTGCGGACAATGTAATTTTTCAGTAGGTAGATTCTGTGTGTAGTCCAAATTGCTTTAAAGTTGAAAGTGTTGAACGCTTTAAGTATCTAGGGGTTTTAATTGATAAGAATCTAAGCTGGAAAGTAGAGGAGTTAAAAAAGTATATGTTATCTGTTACGCGAAAATTGTATCTTGTGAAACCACACTGCTCAAAAAAATACAATTCGACAATTGAAGTGTTAAACATTACCCAGAAACATCTTATAAGAATTATTTGTGGAGTAAACAGGTTAATAAATAGCTGGCCCTTATTTTACAATCTCCGAGTATTACCAATAAGTCATCTTTACATTTTTAAAGTTCTAAAGGTGTTTTTCTTGCGAAGCGGTTATAGCGCTACTCTCAGAAGCTCAAATGCTTGCGGGTTAAGAGTAAATAATATGGCAGTTGTAAACATCCCTGTAGCTAAAAAAACTCACTTTTTGAAATTTTATACGGTGGCGGCACCCAGACTTTTTAAGAAATTACCGTATGAAATAAGAATAATAACACAACCCGCGTTATTTTTCAATAAAATTAGAAAATGGCTTTTTAGTATGGATATTTCTAAGGTCAAAATGTTGTTGAACTCAGCTTATACTTCGTAATTTTCTTTATTTTGCATATATGCACATTAAATTTTTAATTTTTTTTTTTTTTTTTTCTTTTAATAAATTGTATTTAAAGTAAATTTTTTGTAATTACCCCTCTTCTAAATAGCTAGCTAAAGATGTAATTATTTTAATTTTTAAAAAGCTCCCTTGATAGCTTCTCCTTGCGCTTATACATAGCTATCTTCCTTTGCTTTGGCATCAAATCAAAATGCTATATTTTTTTTTAAATAGTTCCAGATTGGCCCTATGTCCTATGGTATTTCGTTTCGCTGTCGATGTCGATAATATGTAATATGACACTGGCTCTAGGTATACTGTATAAGTATACATTATACTGTATACATTTACAAAAAAAAAAAATATTTTTTTTTATCTAAACGAGGTCCGAGTGGTTTATAAATTATAAGGTAAGGTAGCAGTATATTTGATATTTGGAAAATACGTTACAAAATAATGTATGTTTTCTGAGAAGTTTGTAGGCTTCAGCTTAAAACTTGAAGAAAACCGGCATAACACAAAAAAACTAGATTTTTGAGCCAGTTGTAATAGGCTAGGCGCGTAGTGGATCTTTATCGTTAACTTTCTTATTTTTTATTCGAGACGCAGACGGACATTTCCACACTGAGAGGGCGCTCAAGATGTTTGCCAGCGCGGTCAATTCCCACCCTACCTGGAAGTTTGGTGGCCATGATTGAACTTCCCCAAGTATGATGATTGATTATGTCTCCACCGTTCAAGCCATTGACGATTGCAATTGCACTTATGACCGCTCGCTTGGTCGATTGCGGCTTTGCTCCTTCTAGGCGTACCTTGAAAATCATGCCGTCCGTTGATGAATCTCAAATCAAGCCCAATATTGAAGAAGTGGCATGGTCTCCTGCGAATGAAAGTTCCACATATTTGCTCCTTGTTTTGCCCAGCTCTGAAAGCATCTGTTCACTCGATGACATGAATTTGCTTAGCTCGAAACCACCTGTACCCACCTGTAAGACTATCTCGTTGCCCAAAGTTACTGCTTGCTTTGTTGTATCTGCTCCGGTCAACATATCGTCCATATAGAAATTATTTGATTAAAAATTAGATGTGCATTTTTTTATCATCTGCGCATTGATGCATCGCTCCTACTGCATTAAAACCTCTTCATGGCTGTAGCTCTGGAATTCGGGCAGTATACTCAGTGCTCGTTTGTTTATGGGTATGGTTACCACATATCCTCCGGATGAGTCTCGGTTCATTATCGTCGACCCATTGATCGTCAGGCGATACCGAAGCTCAGCTCCTAGATCTTCCAGAATCGTTTACACAGCTACAGGCTGGTTTGTCGCTCGCTCGCCCGAGTCTAATGCAAGATCCCGATCCAAGAATTGCAAAAATTCTTTAATGGTTGCAATTTGACATACATCGACTCGAGTCATCTGCCAAGCGTGGTTTGTCTCAATGTCCAGTCTCGCTCTGAGCATGTTGACAATGAATGGTTGTTTTAGACACTAACAATAAATAAACTTATTCATTTCGTACCGCCTTGTTAAGAAGTGTACAGTAAATGAAATATGAAATGTGTGTAGTACATTATGAAGGTATTTTGCATGAAAACTCTTTACATGGTAGATAGGTACATTTTGTATGTTGTTATTGATTTCAAAACTGGTCATCATTTATGCCAATATTTTGCAATAATTATATTAGATTGATTCGAAAGTTTTAAGCTGTATAATGGTTTAAGTATAAGACACATTCTCATAGTAGTAGAACAGTAACTTAGCTACAGTAAAATGTTATGTGCTTTTAGTAGATTCCAATAGAGGGATGCCATTCGTATAGTTTACCTATGATTGTTGGATGTTGGTTGATGGCATTGATAATATAATACCATTAGCTGCACATTTGCTTGCCATCTAGGGTTATTATTTCGCAACCAATTATTATTATTATTGCTTCTAGAATTATGGCAGCTGATGCCAGTTTCGCTAATTGCAATAGGTAAACACATTTTCTGTATTGTGTTATGATTGTGAATTATGGCTATGGCAACTAACCAATCTGGACCCGTGTGCTGGGCACAGCACTGAGTCTGAGTGTCCAAAAGAAGTTTCAAATCGAATTTTAACGCAGATAGTGGTCTATGATATAATAGGATGATTTCTATTCTTAGGGCAACCGATGTCAAATTAAATAAAAATAATGAATTAATCAAACTACTTTCAATCATAAACATATTTATGAATTGAATAACGTTGGAGTGTACGATTGTCATCACAATTTGTGTTGGCCTCGACTCCAGTAATGCGTTTCGCCCCGATGTGGTGGGTGGGCTCATCAGTAAATTGTGATAATGAATTAAACTGATTGCTCAAATCTACAGACAGTCTTAGATATTGGCCCAGGAGTGTTCCTCAAAAATCAAAAATTGTGTGTACCACAGAGCGAGAGCATTACAATAAAAACTGTTTATGACTGATTTAAACGAATTTGAAAATGATGTAAATAGGTAGGGATGTTTCTTATTTGGAATCGAAACATTTTTGAGCTTGTAATAAGCCTAATTGGGAGGATATAGAGGGAGCTAGGAGTTTGAAAAAATGACAGGAAGCAAGGATGAGGATGGGACCTTAGGATGGGACGTGTGAAAGAGAAGGTTAGAGTGCAGAGAGCGAGGAGCACGGCATGCTTGCTTAGCACGGCATGCTTGCTTAGCACGACTTAGCTCGCCGGACGGGGAGGTCCTTGTCCTCGCTACTCTACGACCTATTACAAAACATATATCATGCCATAAAAAAAAACTAACAGGTACTTACTTTGGCTTTTGTACCAGAAGCGGACGGACGTCCACCACTCTGATAGGCGCTGCGGATGTTATTGCAGCGAGGCCATTTCCCACCCCACCTGGAAATCCGGTGGCCTTTGTGTGGATTTCCCCGAAATAGTAATCCGCTACAACATCAAATCATCATCGCCTTGGACTTGACACCACCTTACCGCACCCCTGAAACTTCGCTCTTAACAAGCCATCATATGATCTTATCGATCACACAAGAAAATACCAAAACACCGGATATTTAACATATGGATTATTGGATTATTGATCAAATTAATACGTGGATTCATTAATTTGATTCAGGATATTATCCAAAAATTACAAAAAAAAGAAAATAACATAATAAATAAATGACAAAAAGAAACTACAAGAAGAAAACCTCAAAGAAAAAAAAATGTTTAAATTTATTAATTAGGTAGAATTTCGCCGCCCTCTACTGTAATTACCATTAACCCTGTTTTGGTTAACGAGAAAATAAAATTTACTTTGCCTACCTATATAGAGCTCTGTGTAGGTATACTTTTAGGGTTCCGCGAAATATCGCAACACACAAAACAAATTAAAGGGGTCGGAGAAAAGAACCTATTACAAATATTAGATATGAAACAAATACAAAAAAGAAATCAAATGAAAATCCTGATACCACGCACAAAAAAAAATTGTTTAACAATCTTAAAACTAGGTGTAATTGAAAATATATTGAAATATATATTGACTATAATATGTAATTATTAAGCACTAGGCAAAACGAAATTATTATTTTTTTTTTTTTAATTTTTTTTTTAGTGCACTATGCAATATCTATTATCTATGGTTTTTGCACTAAGTTATATATATATGTGATGTATAAAATAAAAAGGTCTGTACTCAGTACATTCACTTTGAAATTGTTGAAATTGACGAACTTTTGATTTTCGGTGCTCAAGGTCACCTTTACGCCAGAGAAGAACTTTTCACGTAGTTTGATGTGGGGAGGTTCGATTTTGCTTCCTTGCCCTCACTTTTTCTTTGATCGGTTATATAAATTTCCGCAGATTATGGATTCGGCATAAATTTAGATCCGAATTAATACAGCGGTCCGGTAAAAAAAAATTAATGGGGCGGTCACGACTTTCAAGTTTCTTAGTCGATGACCGCCAAATTCACTTTGCGAATTGCAGATTATAATTTGCTGCCACCTATCAATAATGAATTAATTACTACCTATTCACAAATGCACAACTTATCTTTAACACTTACCCCTAATATACACCAGTTAACACAAAAAAAAACCAGAAAGGTACTTAACAACTTTTTACACTAATTTACTGTCACTGCCTTTTTTCAGGGCTTTGTAATGTAGTTACTTTTTTGCTCTTCACTGTAGTTTCGAATTTCGGCCGTGTGAACTCGCCGGCGGTTATTGTACCAATGTACAGTGTCCTCTTTTTTAAATTTTTGGCAACTGGATTTCGTTAGCGGCAGTAGATGGTGGGACTGTTGCACACTCAGCCACGGTGAATTTTTTTTTTTGGTTTTGTGTCTTGCCGCTATTTACATAAGCGCACAATTTGAAATTTGAAATTTTTTATCGTTTTCTCTTTCTAGGTTTGAAGATAGAGGGCTCGAATTCGCTTCAAACAGCGAAATTCCCTTAGTCGGGACTCAACCCATTTCGGTTATGGGGAAATTTGGGAACAATTAACAAACAGTCACATCGGCTCGCAATACATTTGACGTTTGACAGACAGACAACCAATCAAATGGAACAAGAACACGACAGAGAAGGTAGGTTTTTCAATTCATTTTAGTTTTTTTTATTTCATTTACTATGTTGCACATTTACTTTTTACATTTTTTTTCTTGCTTCTAGGTGACCATAACAAGCTTGTCAGCTTGTTATACGTTTACCGCTTTGATTTAGCTTTCTGTCAATATTTTTATTAGTTTTGGTCAAAGTGTCGTTTCTATTTTTAGAAAATATTTCATTAAAATATTGCAAATATTCCTGCGCACTTTACGGTAAATACCTACATAATATCTCCACGAAGTGTATTACAATATTAGAACACAAACTATTCACATCTATTGACAACAGGGGGGGGTGGAATCGGCTAAGGTGATTTGTGACACAAATGTGACAATCACTTGTGATTAAATAAAATTTTCCATCTGCGTAAGGTGGTAACAAATTTTTTTTTTAAATTTGGCATCACTTGACACTGATATGTGTCATAATTTGTTTTGTGCGTTGTTTTCGGCGGGTAAATTCATTTGAGTAGACAAGAGAATTTCGGAAAATGTAAGTTTATAATAATATCCATTTTAACAATGTGAATGTCTAATATTATTATTTATAGGACTGCAGCTAATAATAAGTTCAAATCGACATTTTGACCAATTTTATGGAAATGCTTCCGGATTTGGCCAAATCCTTTTCCGCTCAAGGCGCTAATTGCAGAGATACTCATAGAGTTCTCTGGGAGAAATTAAAAGTATCCTTCAATACAAATGGGGCACCAACAAAATCGACGGCAAAGTGGAAGTGGTAAGAATGGAATTAGATACATCACAAAAATATTTCACTTTTATTGTTTTTTAATTATATCTAGATTCGGGTAATACGCAAATATAACGCAAAAAAAAAACTGATAAAAATAGGTGGAGGGCCGTTTGCGGAGCAGCCATTGAATTCCCAGGAGGAAACCATTATTCAGGCATTCGGCATTCAAGCATCCAGGGGGCGAAAACTTTGGCTGTGATGATGAAGGTTCGTATTAAAGCTTAAAAATGTGTTCTTCTGGTTAGATATTATTTTATTTTCTACTGACAGCGTTCGAAGAAAAGTTCCCAGAACTGGCACAACACAAGTGGAAGTAATACAACCACAAGCAGAGCAACCTTCAGTTCCAGTTTCGGGGGAATCAAACGAAAATATCAAAACACCCAACAAAAAACGAGATAGCAGCAGGCAAATGGAACTTGCATTAAAGCAAGATGAGCTGCAGGAAAAATTCATCAAAATGAAGAGTGAAAAGTTAATAGGTAGGTATCTATTGACTAATCCCTTAAGAATATTAGTTGTAGGTACACTAAATGAATTAATTGTGCACCGAGAAACAGAAGGGCAGGGAGCTAAAAAAAGAAGACGTGGTCCTCAAACGGATGGAGTTAGAACTGGCAAAAACTGTGAGAGAAATGAGACTAGGTATGTGGTCAATAAAATTATTGATCTGTTATAAAAAAGTGACTCATGTAAACTGCTGTGATTTTTTTTTTCTATTTATTAATACCGAATATAATATACATAGGTAATTCATCACATAATAATAATAACGTTTAAGTGTTTTTTTTATTTTGTTTTTGTTTTTTTTTTTTTTAATCGTTACTGTTACTACCTAATTTTTCTTTACTCAAATAAATATGTAAATAATGTGAAAGTAAGATTGTTTTTTTTTTTAGTGTTAAGGGCGGTTAGTCCAAAGGTCATCCCTCATTCTGTTACGGATTCGTACTCCTTCTGTGTTGTTGTTTTCTTCGTTGGTTGTTTACATTTCCAGGTGTTGCAGTACTTATTTCCACTTCCGGGAGTAGTACATTTTACTCGCAGCATATGTTGTGTAGTAGTCCAGTCATTTTAGGATAAAAAAAAGGGATACATCTCGGAAAGAGAGATAATAAGCTGCATTTTGGTACATATATACTTTAATTTTGGCGTTCTAAATGTTCTCTCAAAAGTCTCATAAAATCTCGTGTCTGCGTCGTAAGTTATTCGAGGTCAAAGGTCAACAAAATCAGTTTTTCGCGATTAATTCAGTTTCTATTGCTCCAATGATGTTAACATCTATTACAAAATTGTAGAGCATGAAATTTGCGCATTTTTTTCATGCGCTTAACCGGTTTTGAGAATGAGGGCGGTGAGCGCACAGCGTTCAGCCATACGTAGTAGATTTTACTTTACTGCCCATTTAATTATGGTTGCGTTCGGTGAAGCTTCTAACGAAAAAGGCTCTTTCGTTGGAATGCTTCCAAGCCAACGAGTCTTGTGCGGATCCAGCGTACCTATGTAGTTGGTTGTTTACATTTTAGGTTCACAAATTGCAGTTGTACGCATTTTATGGTCACAACTCTTAAATACATCATTTGTATAAACAGATTTTACTAGTTTTAAAATAATACTCACAATCATCACATTTAAGCTGTGTCTTCCATTTCTATTAAAGAAAATGTACTAATTTTCTGGCGGTCTTTGATCCACCTCCAGCTAGGACCTCCAAGATAACATCAAGTAAGCGGAATGTATGTTGACCGCGAGCCGCTCCTTGGGTTAACAGTTTCCAACACTAGTACAAACGCCTCTTTTGATAAGCGAAAACGTTGAATAACACTAAAATGCAAAATCCAATGCAGCAAGTTTATTGTTTAGAAATACCTAGATTACCTTACCTTTTTGTTGGAAGTGAAAGAGAATCTGATGCATCTCTTAGCGTCCGTCGCATTCACAATAGTCATACCGAATTTTGATTTTCTTCGTCATCCAAAAACAACACACAACAACGATTTTTATTAAAAATGTAATTAACAAAACTAATCAAGCAACCAAAAACGAAGTATGACACGATTGTAAAATAGCAATCGTTCAATCGTCGGTATTTGACAGTTCAATGAGTTAGACGAAGAAGACGATTCAACAATTTTAGTGTTACACGAGAGGACGTCGTCAGTTGATCGTCGTCTTACGCGATGAGAGCTATCCTCATGAGACATCGCGCCAATTTCAGAGATTTTTGTTTGTAATTGTCTTAATTTAAGTCGGCGTGAGTTAGGTGCACACTTGAGCACATGGGTGTCATATTAATAATTTAATTTAATTTACCTTCTGAGCAACAAGGCTCGTCCGCCACTTCAACTATTTTGTTTATCCTGTTTTTTGTCAAATGTGAGTATATGTAAGTGTGTAGGTAATCAGCTTTTTACTCAACTTGCTCAGTCAATTTATTCTAAGCTCATAGAGCGCGTTCTGATCCGCTTCTTTAATATTTTGTTATAGATTTTTAAATCTCGTATGCCAACTTAAATCAGATTTTAATGATAATTTTAATATTTAAACTAATAATTATAGGTACATAATATAATAAATGTGTCTATCTACGCCAAATGTGAATTTTGAAAGTTTCATTCAGGTGTATAGGTAGACACTTGGCGGGTAACTAAATTTAATTTTCAGAGGTGTGGAAGGGTAAGTAGCTGCTTTCGTGAATGGCTTGAACGGTGCAGTCATCAGCATCATTGGGCAAGTTAAAACAGGGCCACCGAACTTCCCGGTAGGGTGGAAATTGGGCGCTCTGGCAAACATCTACAGCGTGCTCTCAGTGTGGAAACGTCCGCCTGCGTCTATAATAAAAAAATATGAAAAGTTAATGTCGGCACGGCACGATGTATGTTTTGTAGTAGGAAATGTTGTTGTGTGAGGACAAGAATCCTCAGGGTCGGGTGAAGCAGGCTTACCACGTTCCTCACACACAACACTCTTTCCCGTCCCATTCCGTTCCTATCCAAAATCCCATAAATATCTATATTATTCTTCCTGTCACTAATCCGCTTCCAAAACATTCTATAACTCCAATATACTTGCTTACTGCAATATGTTTAAAATTTCATGAAGTTGTAGGTAGGTACTTTCTTCTCTGACTCCATGACTTGTGAAAGATTGACATGGAGCTGCATCCTGAGAGAGACCTTTTTTAGGATTTCGGTTATTTAGCTATACTCCTATTTTACAAAATTTTGCAAATTTAGTATAGGTACCTATCGAATTATTTCTTATCGAATTATTTCTTACAAAAAATATTACTGCCCATTTAAATCTTGCAAGGCCAATTTCTATTTTTACTTTATTTGAAAGCTCCTTAAAAATGTGCATGCCTTTATAAAACAACATATTTTGTTTTCTTGTACATATTTCTAAATAATTGCACACTGAAATGTAAAATGCATGAAATTGAACATTATTTTTTTTTTTTTTTTTTTTGACCATAAAATGTTGTTCTATTTCGACACAACTTCTAACGTAGTATAATTATGTTTATCACTTAAAGAGCCCATACACGACACAAACACGTCCCTCCAGACCAATATATTGTTGTTGTGCACAATATATCTGCGGAGACGGTCTGTGTCCTGTGGATCCATGTCCACTGTTTGCAGCGATCGTCTGCGTGAATTAAAATTTTATATTTTTTTGTAATTTTTCTTGGTCAACAACAACATGAAACATCATAAACATGAACAAAAGAATCTAGTGAAAGACAATTCTGGAAACAAATTTTTAGAAATTTACCTTTACATTTAGACTAATATTTATTTTTTTCCTTTTTTATGAAATTAATTTTGCCAAGGCCGCCTTCAGAATGAAAATAGTTACAAAAAATTGCTCGTAGCAGTTTAGCTTCATTGCTGTAATTCCTTCTTTGATCTGGACGAATGCTTTCTAATTGATGGTCTCCGATCGGCATACTTTATCGTGCCATTGTCAGTATCCTCTACATCCAATCCGTTTTCGAAATATACGTTTGCTTTGTTTTATTTTTGTGACAACAAGTTAATACTATTTTTGTAACCTTATATTATCAGGATCTAAGTAGGGGAGAGTGGGTATGTATGGGACACAGGAGGTATGGGACACGAGCATTTTCTCAAACGCTATACCCTTTTTTCCATTTGTGCTGATCACAAATTTGTTCTTTAATGTGTACACACCGGTCAACGAAGCAGGTCTTGTGCAGAGTTGTAATTACGCAGTAGAGAGCAAAAAAAATATTTTGTATATAAAATGTAAAATCCTTGGGTAAACTTTGAGTCAAAGAAAAAAATTAATGAGTGAACTTATTGTACAAAAAAGTGAATCGAATATATAGTAACATTTATTACGAATTGATTTACTTCTAATTTTGTTTATTATGTGCCATGTTTAAAGTGATATTTTGGTTTATCTTGATAAGGTGCCCTACAGGATGATTGAGACACTCATATGCAGGAGGAATGGGACAGAGTGTCCTCAACCTCAACCTCAGCATGTTGCACCAAATAAGAGGAATCCACGGGATATTTATTCCTTTAGTGTGGATTTAAAATCCAAATTTGTATCACTGTCATGAATACCCACTTTTCTGAATTGTTCCTTTTTTCTTTACGCTTTTTTGTTATGTTTTTTTTATTTTTTTGTACAAGTGAAGCTGTATGTTTTTAACTCTTTTTTGTTAGAACTGAATAATATATATTTTGTTTTGATAAGTAAACCAAAAACTTATGTTATTTTATCGTCTTTTGTTATAGAAAAAAAGATTTTAACATAGCCGTCCCATTCCACCACATAGCTGTCCCAATCCTCCTTGAACCAGGAGGAATGGGACAATGTTAGGTGTGTACATGGAATGAATTTTAACTTCTATTCTGGTAAACGTTTTAATACTTTTGTGTTTTTAATAGCTTTCCACAATGTTATATTACCTTAAGAAAACTGTTTTGTGCAGATATGATTTATAAGTTGCGAGTAGTTGAGTTTTTACTGAAAAGTGTCCCATACATACCCACTCTCCCCTATATGGGTTTTACTAGTAAAATTCTGAAGCTCGACGCTAGTATGCCAAAGACATTTTCTCCTACTCGTCTAACGCGTGAAAGACGGTAGTTGAAAATAATTTCATCTTTTTTCTTTAGAGTGTTGTGGCTAAACGACTTCATTAAATTTTCTGTCGATTCGGTTTCAGGTTCAGGGTTTCAGAGAATCCGAACGTTTTATTTCGAAGCTTTTCATATAATTTTGATTCATTTAATATACCAGCATCCGACGCTCTTCCATCAATATTAATACCAACGGTTACAATCAAGAATTCATAATTTGCATTTGCAACGCCATAAGAAAAATTGCGTTTATAATTGAAATAATATTAGACAGAACCAGGAGGCTTCGTTATGTTAACGTGCCTCCCATCTGAAGCACCGACATTATTAATATATGTATTATATTATATTAATGAAATTATTATGTTTTTGCTTTTATTTCAGGTTGTTCAAAGTTCTTCGAAGACAGGGACATCGAAACAAAAGCCGCGTCTGAAGAGGACAAATTTGAAATTGATAAAAATAGCTTGTGAACACTTAAAAGAAAGCAATTACGATCCTACAACACTTCAAAGGATGCACGCAGTCAAGTCAACAAAACGTTTTTGCTAGAAAACTTTTTTCGTATGTTCTTTTTGCTGGATGCCTTGAAAAACTAAACGAAAGTGTCGTCCGTGGAGTTCAGAACTTACTAGAATCTTCAAACAGATCTTCCACTCCGTCGTGGAGCGATACATCTTTATCTCCTCCATCACCAATGCCGCGGCGCCTAATATTCCTTGTTTAACAGCCAAATTCAAATGAATCGATAACATAATAATAACACTCAAGAACTGTTTGATGATTTTTCACAAAATATCAATGAAATGTAACAAAAACATATACAATCGTTCCCAAAAATAATAGAAGTTCTGAACAATTTGCTGTTATGATGAACGTCGATTTTGAACCCTCCAAAGGTTGGCTGGAGCGTTGGAAAGTTAGCGAAAATTACATTTTAAAAACACGCACGGAGACAGAAATTCGGCGGATACGAACGGTGCTGAGGAATTTTTGGCCAACATCTTACCTACACATCTCCAAGAATATAGTGCAAAAAATATTTAAATATTTGCGGATAAATCTGCATTGTTGTTCAACGCTTTACCCACTGGTACATTGGCGAGAAGGCTAGAAAAACTATCACATGGAAACGGAAACAAGGATAGAATAACGATTATTTTTGTGGTAAATTCAAATGGTAGTCCCTGTTAAATATTTTCCCAACAAAAAGGCTTGGATGACTGAATCAATCTGGAGCGAAATAATGAAGGAGCTCAACGCAAAAGTCAGAGCGAACGGTAAGAAAGTGTTACTCTTTATTGTAAATGCGGTAACCTGTCTTATTCAGCCTTTGGACCAGGGATAATTCGGCCTTTTAAATCCCATTATCGAAGGTGCATAGTAAGAAGACAAACTCTTCATCTCGATATGGGAAATCTTTAACCGATTTTGCCAAAAATGTTGACTTACTTTCTGGTTTGAAAATGGTCAAAAGAGCCTGGCGGATGGTCAGACAGTAAAAAATTGTTTTCAAAAGACGGGCTTTGCAAAAACCCTTGTTGCCCAGACAGAGTGAAGTTGGGGATTGGGGACACGATCCCGAAAACCAAAATCCCGAAAATCCAAAATCCCGAAAATCAAAAATCCCGAAAAACCAAAACCCCGAAAACCCACTATCTATCCCGAAAAGCCAAAATCCTGAAAACGAGATTATAATAAAAAAATTTGGATTTTCCGGATTTTGGATTTTCGGGATTGTGGCTTTTCGGGATTTTGGTTTTTCGGGATTGGGGGTTTTCGGGATTTTGGATTTTCGGGACTTTGGGCTTTCGGGATTACATTTTTCGGGATTCTGTCCGACTCCCTGAAGTTGGCGATCAGGAAGAGGCTGATTTCCCGATAAAACTCAGAAAGGAAATTGAGTACTTAGATTCTTCGGTTGGATTGCGGAAATTTTATTTTAGTTATCTAAACTCCTGTAAAGTATTTTTTTTTTTTTTCAGTTATTCGAACATCGCTTAACTGGAAAAAAAAGTTATGGCAAATTGGCGTTTCAGTTACTCTACCTATAATCTATATATGAATAATAAAGTCGTTATCCAACTCCCTTTACTGTTTTTCTTTAACACTGATATGATTGCCTCGCAAATATCCATTACAATCTTTCCTATCGTTTGTGGAGCGATTGATAACAGAAACTTTAAATATTTAAATGTTTCCCCGCTTGCTAGGGAGCGTAGATAAAATAATTGAAAGCCTCTCGCTTGGAGAGGAGCCTCGTCTTAGGTGATTTTAACGCCAAAATAGGAAAGGAGGACATCTTTGGTAACACAATCGGAAAGCACAGCCTACACGACACCACGTCTGGCAACGGACTTAGGGACGGTTTGTTCATCTTTGGTTAAATTTAATCAACAATTATTCCAGCTGATAACCATAGAATCTGTTCGTTCAGTCAAATTTTAACCAGAGAATCTATGATTTGGTTAGTTAACCAGAGAAATCGATAACCAGTCGATTTTGGTCGGTTAACGGCATTTTACCAAGGAAATTATAGAATTTTGTTTGTTCAAGCCTTGACATATGTAGACGTCAAAAACAAAACAACTTTCTTTCAAAAACTGTATAAAATAAAAATTAATTTAAATAAACGCAAGAGTGGCTGTTTGGTATCTGCATTGCCGACGCATTTTCAAATGGCAGACGATTACAATGGACGACAGTGTGAAAAAAAATTGCATGCATTGCTGCTGTGACACGTTTATGCTGTTAAATTAAAAAAAAATTTCATAAATCAATAAAATACAGAAAATAAACGTATACAAAAGAAATACATTTTAACCACGGATTAATTCAAACAACTGAATTGACAAAAATAAACTGGAAAACTGGAATGATTTGTCGCAAATCTAGGGTTTGGTGACCAAAGTGAAAAATAAGTGAACAAACGCTTTTGGGTTACCATAGATATTTAATCATGGGTTAAAATAAATCCATGATAACCTAACCGCAGATTTAACCAGTTCTGAACAGATCGGCCCTTAGGCTAATTGACTTTGCTGTGGGACGTAATGTTACTATAGCTAGCACACGGTTTCCTCACCTCAACATTCACAAAGGGACATGGCGGTCACCAGATCAACAAACCGTCAATCAAATTGACCATGTTGCGATCGACGCAAGGCACTCCTCCATTCTAGATGTCCGAACTTTCCGAGCGGCCAACGTAGACTCGGATCACTACCTTGTTGTAGCCAAGGTACGTATGCGGATATCACAGACACCACAACAACGAGGAAATACTGTGAGAAGATTCAACGTTGAACGGCCACAAACGCAACAAACCGCCAGAACTTTTGCTGATCGCGTCTCCCTCAACCTCTCGAGAAGTCCTGTGCAGCCTTCATCAAGTGCTGAAGACCAGTGGCATCCATGCCCAGAAGCCGACAGAAAAGCCGCATCCCTGCCAAACTTGTCAGATTGGGCAGAATAACGATGGAGAACGCTCGCTGCTCCGTAAAGGTCGGAAACAATCTCACCGAGACCTTTGATATCAGAAAAGGATTTAGACAGGGTGATGCGCTGTCATGTGACTTTTTCAACATCATTCTTGAGAAAATTGTGCGAAACTCGCAAGCCAACACCAGGGGCACAATTTTTCAAAAGTCTGTGCAACTACTTGCATACGCTGACGACATCGACATCATTGACCGAACACAGCGTGCTGTCACTGGTGCGTTTGCAAGTATTAGCATAGAAGCGGCAAAAATGGGTTAAGTGGTGAATGAGGGCAACACAAAATATATGCTGTCAAGAAGGGAC
Organism: Cheilosia scutellata; assembly: GCA_955612985.1. Taxonomy (NCBI): domain Eukaryota; kingdom Metazoa; phylum Arthropoda; class Insecta; order Diptera; family Syrphidae; genus Cheilosia; species Cheilosia scutellata. The sequence continues at coordinate 52,575,789 of OY015311.1, read as the reverse complement.
ACAAACGAATCGGAGTCTTCGATTCCAACCCGGAGGGACAACGCAGTAGAGGAAGACCTCGCCTTAGGTGGCGCGCACAAGTGGAAGGGGACCTCAACCAACTTGGAGTGCGCAACTGGAGGTTAGCCAAAGATCGTGCTAACTGGAGAGGCGTGTTGGTTGAGGCCCAGGTCCACCCCGGACTGTAGCGCCATCTAATTAAGTAAGTAAGCAAATCCACAGATCATCCAGCTAGCTACAAGGGATGTCCGCGGTACAAGCTCAAGCTGTCAGAAAAAGAGACACAGGTCACACTGAAGGAAGCGCAAAAGGAATTCGAAGCAAAATCTACTCGCACGTTGACAAAACCAGCTATCAGTTTCTCTTCAATAGCCAGGGCCCAGGATGGGCTTAAGGCAATTTGACACAGCTGAACCATCCAAAGTTACCGCAAACACCAACTATGGATGCCAAGAACCTACCTCCAGCGACAAAAAATCTCTCCAATGATGAGATAGACACAGCCGTTGAAGACCTTCAGAGTGCAGAAAACCGAGCACTAGATTGCAAAGACGTCGGCCTTCCAGTCTACATCCAGAACTTTTACCACCACAGACAACGTTTAAGGAAACGACTCCAAAGAATACGCTACCGGGAATGGAACGCGGTCCACCGTGAATATCAGACCGTTCTGAGTGAATTTAACTGCACTTACATCATGTTCAAGAATGCAGTACTACAACTACAACGACGTTCAGATGCAAAAGAGGCTACAAGACATTAAGCCTGGCCCTGATACCTTTAAACAAATTAACCGAATTATAGGAAAAGGTCCAAAAATGCCAGATAGAATAAACACCAATCCTGGAACTTCGGCATTATACGCAGTAAAATACTCTAGGAACTCATCCTGCGGAGAGGAAAAGATGTTTGTAAATTGTAACCAACTCAACATCATACCAGACATTCAATTTGGATTTCGGGAAAAACATTCGGCTCAGGTTTCGATTATGAACACTAAGCACTTTATTTTCTATTTTTTTTTTTTTTTTTTTAAGTTTTCAATTTTCACAGAAAAGTCCATGTATTATTATTGACTGAAAATATTATACCTACTGCTAAATACCGCAGAGTAAATATAATTAAAACTTAGCTCCAGGCGCTTGCCAGACAGTTGTTGACATACCATTAGCGGAGGGACGAGGTCGCGTGAGCGGCTAAACCCTGCGGAAAAAAGAGTTAAATTCCTGTTAGCGAGAGAGGCGAGCCACCCACCAGGGCGTCGGTTCTGGTTCTGCGAAAGAGTGAACCAAATAAATCGTTTTCACATTCGCTTTCACGCATTCCTTTCATGTTCTCGATTCACTTTGTACTAAAATGCGATTCTCGTTCAATAAGTGAAAATGCTGTGGTGAATTCAATATCGTACACAGTGGTGAATAAATTTTCGTATAAAATGCCTACATAATACATGTATAATGACTAATTATCCAAATAAGGCGAAGAAATGTGCAGAGAATTGAAATTTATTTGTTATTAATGTGCTGAATAATAGAACACATTTTAATAATAGTTTTCCAGGAAAAAAATTAAACGATTATAAGGCCTCGCCTAAAAGACAACGAAAATCCTTTTGAAACGATAACGGAGAACACTTCATATACAATTGTATCTCTTTCCTAAGAATCTATGCAGAACTCTGATTCAAGAACTAGTCCCGCTCCTTAAAACATCATCAAAAATACCAGCTCTTCTAGGTATCTCATATCAAAGTGCTATGAGCTCCATTTTTACCCTTTCACTTAGATCTTTCACTTGCGAATGAGGGCGTGAAAAGAAATTATTCATATGAAAATTTTTGACGTTTGGTTTCACCTTTTCATAGAACCAGAATCGAATTTGCGGTGAAAGAGTGAAAATATTTTCATTTCACTTTTTCGCAGAACCAGAATCGACCACCAGATACTTTAAATACACCAGACTTTCTTACAGGCGCCTATCTGACAGTTTTTGGTATATGTAGACTTATTCAGGTATGTAACTGGAATGAGTCACATAAACATGGTTTGATTAATAAAAAAAATAATTATTAAGATTTAGAAAAAAAAGTTCATTTCCTCAAGAAAAAAATATTATAAATATGATTTTAGGCCATTTTAAGCCACTTGTCACTTGTATTGTAGTACGCTCTACTCCGGTATAAAGCTAAGCTCAACCGACTGGTCACTTCATAAAGAGTCAGTACTCCTCGATCTACAAGAGTTGCGTTACAAGTAAGCATCACATTATTAAGCACGATTCCTTTAAATCTCGACTGATCTAAAAGGTAAAGGCTGGAACTGAACTTATATACGGATGGCTCAAAAGTAAAAACAAACACAGCTTTTGCAGTTGTAACTGAAGTTGGTTCTATCATAACACAATGAGTCCTGGCAAATATTGCTTCCATTGCTTGCTAATGATTTGCTCTAATAGCCTGTCAGAATTCCAAGGCATTGTGAACCCTACAAATTATATATATAGACAAAATCAGAAATATTCTAATAAACTCTAGACTGTGCGGCTGCGGACACCTGGGTCATGTTGGAATTAAAGGTAATTATCTCGCAGATGCCGCAGTAAAGTCCACAACACCTTTCACCGCACCGGTTTGATCTAAAGAGACACATAAATCAGGAATGTCAAAACCAAAACCAACAGCTACTTGAGTGGGAACATTACCAGCACCACTAGGTACCGAACAGTTCACCCGCATAAACGTGGGCAACAAATACGTACCCTCATATCGAATTTAACTATGTTTACCCAACTCCTATTCTTGGCTACACTGTAGCTATACTCACACTCACAACTCACAACAAACATGTTCTCAGTCCAAGCTTCTTATCTTCATACACATCACTGTAAATCAACGATAGCCATCATAAAAATCTATTGGAACATCTATTCTACAGAACCAAATCAAAGCAATATTGAGAAATTAAAAATAAATCATAAACGAACTTAAAATCGCTACCTACCTATATAACTTTTAATACTTTCAAGAGCCGAAAGCCATTGCTGCTAGTGCTAGTTGCTCTTTAGTTCTATATTAGTAACAATTTGTAATTGTCTAATGATATTGTAATAAAAAAAAAAAAACAAAATTAATTATAATATTAAAATGTCGCGGTATGCAACGTATTTAAAAGTACATAAGCTGCCTATCGTTGAACTATTACCTGATAATTTTAGGCAGATCTTAGGCTGGTGATGTGAAATTATACAAACGTGAAGCTTGCAACAAACTTGTGCTTTGTTCACGTGTATTAAGTCATTAGTCTCAGGCGCATTGGCATTTGAAAAACTTTTACATTTGTAGCATGAACAAATTGATTAAATTACGGAATCAGTAGAGCACATCGAAAATATTAAAGCGGGAGGTACCCATACATCCGTTCTCACGGAAAACTATTTTCGACATTAAAGAACTGCCATAACCTTCACTTAGTTCCGCCAAAATTAAATAATGAATTCTAATAAAAACCGGACACTTGTTCTGCAATCACTTAGACACAGTATTGGAAATAACCCATTTGCTTATACCTATTATTCTTTGCCAACTTTGCTCTTTTACGAAGCGAAAAACTTGGTATGCTTGAATAGCCAATGGATTTAGCATAACGGTTTCAACACCAATGCTTCATTGGCATACTATAAAAGTTCAAAGAAATCATGAATTGGACATCAGTAGCTCTGGTAGTATCACGTTGATTAGCTGAAATGACTTTGTTAAAAACTATCGCTGTCCTTGGTCTGGTAGGAGTGGCAGCTGCAGGATACCTGCATGGAGGCTCAAGCTATTCGGTATTGACAAAACATGAAGCCCCCCACTATGGTAACTACTTAAGCCACGGTCAACAGAGTCTAGATTATGGGTTATTAGGGAAATATAATGAACCCAAGCACTATGAACCGGTACACTACCCTAAGTACAGCTTCGACTATGGCGTAAAAGACGCACATACAGGCGATCAGAAAAGTCAGTGGGAACATCGTGATGGGGATCGAGTAAAAGGTAAACTATATTTTCCTATCGATCTTTCTTTTCATAGCATTTATTTGGCGTAGGTGGATATACTCTTAAGGAAGCAGATGGCACCACAAGAATAGTCGAGTATACAGCTGACGATCACTCTGGATTCAATGCTATTGTAAAAAATATCGGACATGCTCATCATCCGCAGGTATATAAGAAAATAGAACACCATGGACATGGCGCTGATTTGCATAGCATCAATGGCTACGGAGGAAGTTTGGGGGGATATTCTGATGGAGCATACCATCATGGGCATGAACTGGCCAGCAGCTACGTCAGTGTAAAGCAGCATCTTTAAGAAAATATTGAAAATATATTACCAATTAAAAACTTACCAGGTGACTAACGTAATGTCATTATAGATATATCTAATGTTAAATACTTAACAAAAAATGCAATAATACATTATGTGAAATGAAATCTGGCTCGTCAATTATTTAAAATTGTGCGCCAAAAAATCTCAAGCCTTTCATTATTGGCATCAAAACCAACCTAGGCTGATAGTCCTAATTTTTTCTAGCGACACCGAAAACGGTGTCTATCACCGTTTGCTGTTCTTATCATTTGTTAATTTTGGCGCAGCGTAAATTTCTTTTTCGCAAAGCTAACTTCGACAAACTATCGGTAACACTCATGTTCTCATTTTGACTTGTCCATGACAAAACAGTTAATTCCCCCATACTCATACATCTACCTTAAAATTTACAAATTCATCGTCGTCAGACGATTTGTCATCAGTAGTAGTAGTGGAAAAAATAAAACTCCTCAAGGACGAATATTTCTTAGACCCAGAAAGGCCTTGAGCATTTCTGCCCGGATTTCATCCACTCCGGCAGATTTGCCAGCTTTTAGCGATTTTACCGCAAAAGTGACTTCCTCTACCGTGGGACTATTTTCCGTCCTGATCAAGGCGATGGATCTGTCATCCTCAATGCCCTGGATTGGATTGAGCTCGCTCCATCTGCTCAAGATGTCATCCTCATTAAAAAGATTTGACTCCTTCAATAATGTTCCACTTCCTTCCTCTAAGAGGGCGGATGGTCTGCCAGAACACCTTGCTTGCAGATCTCTAATCATGGTCTAATTTCTCGCCGAACTCCTTCCAAGATTGTTCTTTGGCAGCCTATTTGCAAGTTCTTCGCGCCTCTGTGTACCGGTTTCGAGAAGATGAGGTAATTCCCGCATACACACATATTGAAGTAAGGTCGATATCTCTAATAAAAGACCCATTGCTAAACTCTCTTGCATACCAAAGCGCTTTGAGAGCATTGTTTACGATACAATGTTCTTTCATTGTAAATCAATTGTCTTCTCGAAGCAATATGGCTTTTTGAACATTCTACAACCACTAATCTCACGCAATTAGAATCTTTATGTGCCTTGGAAAATGGCAAGCAATTGGATGGGACTTTTTCGTGGATTAAGGCCCGGTGCACACATTCGTCATTTTAACGCGCGGTGCAGCTGCGGTGACGCAATAGTTCAGTGCACACATGCGGGTTTTTCTCGCATGAATCAATCTGCAGTTCGCGTTTGGCTTGCAGTAGTGGATGTTTATAAAAACAAACGAGTAATTTTCGCGAACCCAGTGCATTAACACTGTGTTCTTAAAATGAACAACGTTTTTGGGTACCTATATCCTTTTGCTGATCATCGGCTAACAAAAGGAATATTTTATACATCATTTACAAATATAAGGGAAAGTGCCTTGGAAGCAACGCTCCATATTTCTGCTCACCTTTTTATCTCATTGATAAATAATTCTAAATCAAATTCATCCATGTTTAACATCTTTCTTTTGAATTTAAATTAGCGGCAAAATGACGTACGTGTGCACTGCTCAATAACAAACAATGTACTGAAAGACGCAACCGCGTCTGCGGTGACGCAGCCGGCAGCGCTCGCGCGGAAACCTACGAGTCTTTTTTCTAAACAGAGCCAACTCAGCACTCGGATTTGTCAAGCATTGGTCGATGGACTTTTTTACCCCTACGTCACTAAACCCATTTATATGACTCTGGTTACCTTACCATCAAGTTTATGTTAACAGAATCGAAGCTGTTCAGTGTAGGTTCCTCTGGTTTGCCTTACGTGGGCTCGACTGGGATGACCCTACATCTACCTTTCGAAAACCACAAAATTGTTAAGAGTAGGTAATAGTTCTTGCCTTTAAATTATAATTAACTATTAAGAAATACAATCAAATAATTCTAATTTTTATTAAATTAAAAACAATTCTTAAATTATCCTACTTTTCTTACTTGAATTTTCTCATTAGGTAGGTATCTACTGCTGGAATATACAGTGATTTCTCATATTGAATTTAACATAACATTCTTGTTCTCTTTCAATTTTTCATTTCCATGTCTCTGTTCCAACCGAACTACTTGTACCAGATAATAGAGACAAGACAGTCACAGCAGCAGCAGCTCAGCAGACATATTCTAATTACCACGATTATCGAATATAATATAAAACATAATACAAATACAATTACATATTTTACCAAAAGACTAAATTAATTACTGCAATAAACACTAAATCAATTATTACAATACAGTCCACAATATCATATAAAATAATTAACTGTTAATTTGTATTCTTAATTTGTAGTCTTAAATTTAGTTTTTAGTAGTTTGTTTAGGTTTGTATTTTTTTCTGTACGCTTGTATTAACCAAATTATAAATAAATAGTCAATTTAACTTTCTTATATAGAACAACAAAAATTGTCAGCCACGAAAAGTATATGAACGCCAAGTTCTTAGTTTAAAAAGGTTAAATGTTAAAAAAAAGTTTACTTGGCTCTTTTTTTACATTTGTGTTTTTGGCATGATTTCACTACTTTTTGCTTTTTTTTTATTAGATTTCACAAACAACGTTGTAAAATGTAACGTCTTCGCTTCTTAACCACCCACCTCAAAATTTTGAAGAGTGCCGTGACTTTTATTTATTTCGTTATTAGTTTATTCCTGAAAGATGTTTAGTGCATTTCCTCTCTCCGGCCTGTACATAGATATCGTGGTCACTGGGGTGTGCTGGCTCCCCATATGTGCTATTGTAATTTTATTTTTGAAAGACAAGTGAATAATTTTTCTTGAATTTTTGGATTTCTAGCAAGGTAAGTTAATAAATCATTTCAGAATTATATTACACACGTTCCACAATTGCAGTACCATCGAAAAATTGCTTCGAGAATCCATGGAAGGCGATCCACAGCTCACAGTATTCCGAGGATATGTTATTAAGAGAACCTCAAAAGAAGATTCCAAAGCAGGGAAGGTGCTTTTTATATCCTAGGACACGTGATAAAAAGACAAAAATGGCGTGCAGTACTTGCCAAAGGCACATTTGCCCAGACCGCCGCTGCGAAGCTGTGCGAAGTAGGACTTACTGTACATGTACATACATAGCTGTCTTTATTATGTTGAATGAAAGGATTAAAAATATGCGGACTTATAAAATCAAAACTCCTTTCAGAAACAAAAAAAAATTTTGGAAAATTCAAGCTTAAAAATCTAAATTTTTTTGCATTTTTTAAAACACTTTATGGTCACACCACTTAAAAACCTTTGTCATAATTTTTTTTTAATTACTAAGGCTATGAATGAAATGTATTTTTTTTTTGTTAATTTAGTCAATAAATACATTACTTTAAAATTAAATAAATAAATTTTATAAGATTGTATTATAAGTTGCTGGTATTTTCAACCCAAAATGCTGGGGTGCTCAGCTCAGGAACCCCATATGCGTTAACACTTATTCAAAAACCCTTGTGCATTCTAGGGTTAAAATGTCAAAAGACACTGACTGCCATCACTTGGGCTTTCTTTCTTATAAACAATTTTTTTTTTAAATACTTCTCTCGGAAAAGGGGAACCTATAACGCTTCAACAGCGCCCGAGATGCTTGCAGATGTATGTTAGTTCTGCACTTAAATTGCCGCAAATTGTATACTTCTGGAAATATATCCCCAGGAAGCGAGTTCCAAAGTTTGCCAGTCCTGTTTAAAATTAAAAAATTAACTGCTATTCATATTTTATGAGGGCAGATTCCACGCCCCTGAATGGACAATTTTTAGTTACATATTTGATATATGTATTTCTTCTTTCGTATATTCGTACAATGTCCTACCTACCTACCACTCTACCAAATTTCAACATTCTGCTGTAATCTGCTGGAAGTGGCCCAAATAAATAATCATCGATTTTCAAAAGTGGGCGGATACCACGCCTCCTGAACGGAGAATATGCAATTTTTGATTTTTTCTTTCTGAACACTGCAAGTACTACCGCTGTAACGAATTTCAACATTCTACGGCAATGAAAAGTGGCCCAAATAAATAATAGCCCATATTCAAAAGTGGGCGTATACCACACCCCTGAATGGAAAATCTCAAGTTTTGGACTTTTCCCAGTGTATGCACCAGAGGATCTAGCATTCCACCAAATTTCACGATTCTAGGATGGCCGGAAGTGCTTTATAATGTTGATGATCATCATCTAAGTGAGTGAGTGAGTCAGTTACGATTTTTATGATTTTTGAACTCCTGTATGTTGAGAACCACTAATGCCACAGATATGGAATTTGGTGAGTTGGACCTTTTTAATGGTAAATGTTTCAAAGGCTAGTGTTTCTTTTAAGTTATGCTGGCTAGATCTGATTTAAGTCCTATTAGAGACAATCTGATAATAATTAAATAATTTTCTTGCTATGGTTCGGTTAAATTGAACTGTAGTGCGAATATTTCGCCATCATATAACTCAGAAATTTATTGCCAATGAATTGCAATTCCGTACCAAAAATGTCTAACGGCACACAACAGTAGTACGCTTTCAAATCGTGCCAATAATGTACATACAACCACGGCAGGCAATTCCGCAATTAGATCACTTTTATTCCTTGTTTACTGACACCATCGGGCCATCCCATACCTACCCAGTTTTATTTGTTCGTTACAAGACCTGCAATCATTGACCTAAATAAAAACTAAACCAAGGTTAGTGGACACTGAAACAATCATTCGAGTAATCTCGTCCACTTACTCCTACTTCATAATACGTTCATGCCATAGTCTCAACATACCTACCAATAAGTAAGTTCATTGATTTAAAATAAAAGCAGCAACAATAAAATCTAATTATGGCTATAACAGGTTTCATAATTACCGACCAAAGTTAACTACACCTTTTAACGTGGTTTAATCACACCATCAAACTAAATACACTAATGCCTCATCGAGCTGAGGAAAATAAATAGTTTCTCCCGGCAACCAACTGCTGCAACATACGATGCCAAGAAAATCACTCTTTTGCGCGCCCCCCATGCTATATCCCGACGACAACTTCTACTCACTTTCAATTTTAAAAACATGCTTACTTTCAATGTCAAAGTTATTTAATGTTTTCTCACCAGATATTTATGTATTAATAAACGCGAAAGACGCTCTTTCATACATTTATGCTATAGAAGTGTGCGCACTATTTTAACGCTTAATTGTTAAGACACATGGCACACAACAAATTATGCGGCCCACAGTGCGATCCGACAATGTTTTCCCCATTCGAATGTGGCTCTGTGGAAAAACTTGTCTTTTAACTTTTCATTTCACGCTCTCCTATCATCACGTCGTTCCTGTTTACGACAAAGAAAAAAGTTACAAAAAGGCTCAGTGGAAAGAAATGACTTGTTATGGTGATTGGATTTCCACCTTCGACTAAAAAAATCGCCAAGTGCTAGATTAACCGGATAGGCCTTTCCGAATGAGTAGAAAATAGAAACCGGCATTCGATTTGAACCTACCATCTCACATGCGAAGCAACGGCCCAGGAAACTCGTCTTCAGATGTGTTCGCATCAGATGATCCGCAGAAAATACATACTATTCACTATAAATAGAAGCGCATAGCTCTACGGCAAGTCTAATTACTAACTTGTCCTTGAAATGTGAAGTCCAGTGCCTGTGAATTGAAAAGAAGTGATTATTTACGACGACAGTGTATTTGTTTCAGTTATAATAAACTCGGCGAAATTTTTATTACGAATTTGTGGAATTAAGGGATACTGATCGCTTTGATAAAAGCGTCATCACGGATTAACTTGCAAGGCTACTAGGATGTTATTTTTTGTAAGTGTTACTTGTGTTTATCTGTTTTCTCTAGCAAGAGAAAGCTAGCGACAATAACTTTCTCCAACACTTTCTCAAGGATACTCTCACTCTGAGCGCATTTGTCCGTATACTAATTTATTTGTTGACAATTACACAGTTTTTTGTAGTGAATAAGGAATTCGGTTAAAAACTGTTTTATTGATTTATTTTTCGTAATAACAGTTAACGTGTTAAACTAACTAAAAATAGTGCATAAGTTGTACCTACCTAAGGAACCTGCGAATCATAATTGCTTTTTCTATATAGTGACATCGATTCGAAAAGTGTTTCGCGAGATACCTACGTTTAGTGGAAGTTTTTAAAAGTTTCTGCACTAATACTCGTATTCGCGATTTCATTTCACTTCGATTGGTATAAAAAATGGATTGAACATACGAGATAGGAATAGTCTTTTGAAAATAAATTGTTGGTGCCTGTGCAACGAGGACTTTTTTGAGTGTTCAATGGACTTGCGGCCTTTTTAATGGACTCGTACATGTTATGTCTAATCGATCAAAATTAACGTTAGTTGGTGCGCTGTGCCTGCTTACAAGTTTAATTTACCCGTCCGTTGAGTTCGGAATAAAATAAGAGTGCCCAAATATATAGCTTGTTTCGAAAATAATAACTCAGCAAAACAGATGTCGCTTAGACTGGAATGACTTTTTTTACGTGCCTGGGTTAAGGACCTTACATCCTCCGGAGACCAAAGGGTCGGGACCAACATGCCGCATCAAAGGATTAGACTAGCCAGCATGTATGGCGCCCAACGGTATTAGTTGTGAAGAACTACGCCTTAGACAAAAAATTACATCCACACCGTGTGGCTCGCTTTGGAAGTACATAATAACGAGGCATTCTTTCTATATGAGTACGGTGACCATATACCTATTTAGAAGCTAAAGCCGGGACAACAAGAAATATGAAAATGATCAACAAACAGAAAAAAAAATCTTGGGAAGACATAGGGCTGGTCTGTTCAGAGCAGGTTAAATCCGCGGTTAGGTTATCATAGATTTAGTTTAACCCATGATTAAATATCTATGGTAACCCAAAAGCGTTTGTTCATTTATTTTTCACTTTGGTCACCAAACCGTAGATTTCCGACAAATCGTTCCAGTTTTCCCGTTTATTTGTCAATTCAGTTGTTTGAAATAATCCTTGGTTAACATGTATTTCTGTTGTATAGGGGAGAGTGGGTATGTATGGGACACTTTTCAGTAAAAACTCAACTACTCGCAACTTATAAATCATATCTGCACAAAACAGTTTTCTTAAGATAATATAACATTGTGGCAAGCTATTAAAAACACAAAAGTATTAAAACGTTTACCAGAATAGAAGTTAAAATTCATTCCATGTACACACCTAACATTGTCCCAATCCTCCTGGTTCAAGAGGATTGGGACAGCTATGTGGTGGAATGGGACGGCTATGTTAAAATCTTTTTTTCTATAACAAAAGACGATAAAATAACATAAGTTTTCGGTTTACTTATCAAAACAAAATATATATTATTCAGTTCTAACAAAAAAGAGTTAAAAACATACAGCTTCACTTGTACAAAAAAATAAAAAAAACATAACAAAAAAGCGTATAAAGAAAAAAGGAACAATTCAGAAAAGTGGGTATTCATGACAGTGATACAAATTTGGATTTTAAATCCACACTAAAGGAATAAATATCCCGTGGATTCCTCTTATTTGGTGCAACATGCTGAGGTTGAGGTTGAGGACACTCTGTCCCATTCCTCCTGCATATGAGTGTCCCAATCATCCTGTAGGGCACCTTATCAAGATAAACCAAAATATCACTTTAAACATGGCACAGACTAAACAAAATTAGAAGTAAATCAATTCGTAATAAATGTTATTATATATTTGATTCACTTTTTTGTACAATAAGTTCACTCATTAATTTTTTTCTTTGACTCAAAGTTTGCCCAAGGATTTTACTTTTTATATACAAAATACTTTTTTTTGCTCTCCACTGCGTAATTACAACTGTGCACAAGACCTGCTTCGTTGACCGGTGGGTACACATTAAAGAACAAATTTGTGATCAGCACAAATGGAAAAAAGGGTATAGCGTTTAGGAAAATGCTCGTGTCCCATACCTCCTGTGTCCCATACATACCCACTCTCCCCTACGTTTATTTTCAGTATTTTATTGATTTATGTAGATATGTTTTTTTTAATTTAACAGCACAAACGTGTCACAGCCGCAGCAATACATGCAATTTTTTTATCCACATTGTCGTCGATTGTATTAATCTGCCAGTTGAAAATTTCAGAATATCCTTGGTTAAATGCCTTAACCGACCAAAATCAGCTGGTTATCGATTTCTCGGGTTAACTAACCAAACCAAGGATTCTCTGGTTAAAATTTGACTGAACAAACAAATTCTATGGTTATCAGCTGGAATAACCGTTGATTAGAGTTAACCACAGATGAACAAACCGGCCCATAATCTACAAACTTAATTCCTTCATGAGTCATGTCGTAAAAACAACACAATAGAATAGCTGATACATAACATGTTGCACACATTTGTCGTACACATGTCTAAGACAAATGCTCCGCACCCGGTGAAACCCAACTTGAAAACTGTCTTTCAGTCACTTCTCGATTTTTTAAATGAGACGTGTCCTTCAAAAGTATTTCTCCTAAATCAATCTAAGATGATTCCATATTAAATTGTAAATATGTACAGAAATAAGAAGACTCCAAATACCCTTTCAGTATATTTTTCAGATTATATGAATACAGAAACTATGCGATCCGCGAGTACTTCGCATTTGGGAATAACCCCACAGTACAAGACCCCAAAATCAATACATCTCAAGGGAAACATGATACAGGCACGTGCTTCATAATTATTAATCTTTACTAACTGACTCGATAGTTACCCTGTCTAAATATCAACAAATTTGTTTATGATCGTTTTGTAAACGAAAATCTACCGTGAATTCGCGAGTTTATACAAAAATGAACAAAAATAAAAACACTTTCCGCTTTTCTCGAATTTTCGAATTGTCCAGGAAATTTTTCAAATACTATTTCTTTCGTAAAAACGTTATTTGGACTATTGCGGGAACATGTCGTAGACATGCTGCAAACATTTAATATGTCGTGTGCGAACTATCATTGAAAATCTGCCATTGTTCATTTCATGTTGAAGAGAGAGCGATTGACCTTACACAGAAATGCATGTTTTTTAAACATAATTTAAAAAGTTTATAATGGAAATACGGGACTTAAAATTAAATACGGAACATTTGTACGTCCCGTATATCTTTAAAACAAAATCGGGACAGCTGAATGAAATACTGGACTGTCCCGGGTTCGTTTTTTACTTATTTTTTTATTATTTTGCTTTTTGTTTACATTTTAAGTTTTTTTTTGACACTGCTTGGATTTATCTGCGTCATATTATGTAATAAGTCCCAATAATTGGATGATGCGCATTCGCATTAAGCATATCGAAATGCGTCCTAACGTGTCTAAGTCATGGGGGAATCTGTAAAGCAGGTTCACACCTACAAAAACATTGTATAACTTTTGTTCAGTTTGGGGAGACTTGGGGAATGTCGGAAAAGATGTCCTCTTCAAGATCCATCAAACGAAATTACATTTTGGATTAGGTACCTACTTTTAGAGTCCTTTTCGATCAATAAATCTGGTTGTAAATGTCTTGAAAGGATATTAAAGATTAATCTACTTTAATAAAGTAGATTCCTATTTTTTTTTTTTTTGCTCTTTAGTTTTCTCCAGCCACGTTTGACCACTTTAATTTTGAAATTCAGTCAGTTATTCTTAAGTATTGACAGTACTGAACTGTTTAGTGACAATATTCGAAAAGGAGCAACGAGTTCCTCTTACCGATGATGTTAATGATCAGTGCATCATCCATCAGACTTAATAATGCTGGCAATAATGAATGAAGGGAAGTCCACAACATTGTTGTCATATTATCCCACAAATTAGCGAAATTCATTCCGATATCCTGAATAAAATGGGGTGAATTTCAAAAAGCGGATTTGAATGAAGTGACTACTAAACAAAAGATCCGCCTTAATACCACAAAAAAGCTGTTTTCGAATTTCGTCGATATGGTTAGGAATGAGTTGAACTCATTTGAGCGCCATAGCAATTAAATCTCGAACGTCTGACAAAAATCCGAGAGTAGGTACCTATGTAAAAAAAATAAATAGTTGGCGCAATAGGTCATAGGAACCTTGGGCCTAGCTTCTCACAACAATTCGTTTGTCTGAGTTTTTATTTTTTGGGACGAATGGAAGGGACCAGCGTTACCACTTGTACTACTTATGTAGTACTGTGCTACATATTTGCTTGATTTTTCAACGCTGTACTACATACTACATCGTTACCCTAAAGTACTACATTTCTTAAGCTCCGCCTAACCATTTTACTTTTTTACGAAAAACTTTTCTTTTATAAATTTTCCCACTTTTGCTTTTTTAACTAAATAAATAGATATAGAAATTTTGCATCATTCTAAAGTAAATGTAATTCTTCAGCTGAATGCTTCCATTTACGTATGACACGAAGTGTTTTTCTCTGTCTATCAGCAGAATTCAGACAGCTGATCGTCAATTCAAATACCTATGTATTCGTTGATTGTTTTTCTTGGGCTGCACCTGCAAGCAACTGCAAATATGCATCGATTTTTGAACTTAGTTTCGGATTCTGAATTTTTAGAACATAATAAATAAAAACAGCATCATACTGTTCTGCGTTCTGTAGTACTTGCGTAATGTAGTACTGTATTCAACTCTGCTATATTAAGGCAAATTAATTCAATCCCGCATTTCTAAAGAATGTGTGCAATGACAGTGAGATCGGTCGAAGTCTGAAATGTTGTCGGACAAAACCAACTTCCCTTGTCAAAACTTGAATTGGTGCTTTTGCCAAATTACATATTGCCCAACAACTAGTAAAACCAAAATGTTCTTTTATAGTTTATGAGACTACTGATGTGTCAACCGAAACCTGCCTAGTGATAATATCTAGTGCTAGATACTTTGATGAATGTGCTGTAAAAGATAGATGTTTTGGATTTCCGCAGCTCAAGGAAGGCAATTCTGAAGAAATTTTTCAATTAATCCTGCGTGAATGCAAAGACAATAACATCGACATTTTAAATGCAATTGGTTTTTACTCTGATAATGCCTTAGTAATGCCGTGACCTCTTAGCGGGGTGAGTGAAAAACTGTCCAATATCTGCCCAAATCTATTTTCAAAAGGATGCAGTAGCCACAACCTACATTTATGTTCATCGGCTGCATGCAAACTCTTGCCATTAAGTATAGGTTAGGTACTAAGGTCTATTAAAGCTTCACATGCCCAATTTTTTCAAAGCCCTACGCGACAAAATCAATAAAAAAAGTAAAAAAAACATATGGTACTACATTTTGTTTAAAAATGCTACATTTTGTTGGTTAACATACTACATTAGCTTTAGATTTTAGTGGCAACGCTGGAAGGGACCTACAATTTTATTTTATTATTTTTTTGTATGCCGATTCCGAACGGTTTATTAGAGACGCTTTTTCAGGACAGTTATATTCTCCGATGTTTGTCAGACGTTCGCGAGGTGCCACCTCTCGATGGAAAAAACTTTAAGATGTAATTTGTTTGTGAGTGCCTTCTACATTTGCAAATTGGTAAAGGCACCAAATTTTACTCTTCTTCCCCCAACAACCAGACATATTGTTTCTGAAAAACCAATCCAACGGCAATGTGTCAGTTTTCATACTAGCTGTAGATCGCTCTGCGAAGTTCATGTTCTTAAAGCGCTTCCCAAAGCTACTTCAGCACGTATATGACAATTTTTGGAAAACGAAGTCAACCGCAGTGTCCTCAGTAAGCTACGAGTACTGATAGCTGACCAACAAAATGATTGGGATGTGTGTTTGTCAAGCACGAATCGATCGCTGCCAGCCTTTTCTACGTTATTTTTCCAGAATATGACTCAGCTTTTGAAATTCTACGCGACCTGAAGGCACGGTCTGTCCGCGGAGGTGTAAATAACACTAAAAGAGGCCAACATATCGCTTGACCAGTTAAAAATGGCTCAAAATGCACGCGAAAGATAAAAAACACTTACAATTCGAGATCCAGAATGGTTTCATAAAAGGTAGGACAAGAAGTGTTCCATCGCAACCTCGCACAAAGCAATTTCTCCAAGGGACAAAACGCGACGTTGAAGCCAAAATTCCTAAAGTCCCGCGTGCGAGAATTCATAGGAAATTGTAGGTATGTAGGTGCTAGAAACACGCGTCGTACTAGTTGCGTGAATATGAGACAAGGCTGAAAACTAAGCCTACAAAATATTCACTGCAAGTAGCTGGAAGGAACATGAACAAAAAATTTATCAATAAACCGAACTAGCTAATTAATATACTATTGATTATAATATAATACGAGAATGCAGCATTTTCACACGCGGCACGATCAACGAGACAGACAGCACGAGATCACAGAACTAAGTGAAGTGTCAAATATGCCGAGCCATCGAACTACACGTAGTGGAGCGTTCCCACTTTAAACTTGCATAAGCGTAGTGCTGAGATAAAAAAACAGCGTAGTGTTTTGAAGGAAATCGTAGTTAAATGAAAAATAATTACAATCTTTATAATGGTTTAGTGCATTATGTAATTAATACGCACATTAATATAAGAATATAGTGATAAGGCACAAAAAATATGTTGCAATGTTTTCAAATAAATTAACCTAGTTAGCCTACATTTAACATTCTATTACGCACGTATTTACGATCTACAAATTTAAATTCCTTAAAGAAATTAATTAGTTTCAATGGCGGATCATAAGTGACTTTATTGTCGTTTTCGCATTGGAGTAATGTTTTGGAACATAGAATATTATTTTCTGTTTTTACATATTGTAATGACTGATTGAGTGATAATTGACTTGTGTGATCGTGTTCTTAGCATAGGTCACTATCTCTACACATACCTATACTAATTTGTTTCTTAACTTTGTTTTGACATTATTTACGTTGGAGAAATATCTTTCTGCAGCTGCTATGAGGCAACACCGCCAAGGTTAAAATGTAATTATTCAATTTCTGAAACATGAACTCACCAGCGTTGCCCTCCTACTACAATTGTAGCGTTTTCACTACATTTTTCGCCCTCAAAAAGTCACTACGAAAATTCGTAAAATATTCACAAAACACAACAATTTCAAAATTTCAGAAAATAAAAATCTACAAGAAAAATTAAAACTTATATCGAATATTGTGTTTGACTCTTAAGCACTTGCGAAGCACTTTTGATTTTCATGCAAACGCAGAACATTCTATTTCGACAGGAATACATGTTATAATGAAGATATTGTGCAATTTTGGGTAAATTTGAAAAGCGCCAATAATTTCAAAGGAAAGCCAGCATTTACAAACTTATGTAATTACATGCTAACGTTATGTAGTTTGCCTCATAGTAGTGAAACTGCAGAACGATGCTTTTCAAACTTAAATAATTAAAGACGACTTACGAAATAATTTAGATATTTCTACTGTGGATGCAATAATGCAATCGAAGGAATTATTAAGGCATGTAGAAGGAGTTTTTGACCCACCCTCATCATTAATAACCTATGCTAATACTTTTTTCTACAGTGGCCGGCATAAGTATTTTGACAAAACTAAAGTTAATTCTGCTCATAATTTGAACTTACTTCATGTAAATTTTGGCATCAATGGAAAGGTCATTTAAATTCCGTTGGAATGATACACAACTTTCCTTAACCCCTTTCCTTAAATTTTTTTGATGCAAAAAGTTTCTTCAAACAATTCTAAAAGTGAATGCAAAATTTTTTTTCAAAAATCTCTTCGCTAATATTTTTTATGATTTTTTGAATGGGATGATTTCAAAAAAATTTTGTATGAAAAGGAGGAAAAAGTGGCTAAAATTAGTCATTTTTAGCAATTTTCAAAAAATCATAGAAAATATTAGCCAAGAGATTTTTGAAATTTTTTTTTGCAGTCACTATTAGAATTGTTTGGAGAAACCTTTTGCATCAAAACATTTTTTTTTTGATACCTAGGAAAAAGTGAAGAAAGTAGACATTCACAAAAACTCACCCATAGCTTTTTTCTCAGAAAGCAAACTCGACCATAAACGTAAGTCTCTGTTGAAGTTCATGAGAAGTTTCCATTCAGCACATAACTCACGAATGCAGCCATTGTAAAAGGGATAAATTTCGGCAATGTGCGATATGACAGTTCGGTTTTCACTTTGAATTTCCTTTGGTTTTATATATATTAATTAGATACAAATTGAAATAATAATTTCTCGAACATTGAACTTATTTATTTTTTAAACTTATCTCCGTATCGGGAATTGCGTTTTCTTCTATGTGTTGTGCAAATTCCTTACCAAAAAACATATTTTCCAAACGAAGGTAAATTCCTTAAAATCAGTTTGGCATGGAACTATGAGCAAAGAAGCAATATACCTACGCTTTTTACAAATTGTTCTAAAGTGGATTGAATCTCTTTGACTGCTACTGATAAATAAAGCTCTGCCCAATTAGATACTCAGTGTATCATCACCCCGTTTTTTCTTTTAATAATTAATTTACCTACCTATATTTCTAGTGCCCACTACAAAGTGCATGTGTTTATGAAAAGATTCTGCATAGTTTTGAGTACCAAGTTGGTATTATTTTTTCGAACTGTTATGAAATATTACCTCCAAATTTGCATTTCCATTTTTACCATGAACGAAACTTAGTACACCGCAGACCAGTCCATAATTTGTCTCAATTGGCATTACTTCCTTTAAATTTTTAAAGGTCGAAGGAATGGCGTCCGGTGATAATACGCCTATTTACCAAATTTTCAACGAAATACGGATCAGAGCCTTATTTATTCTGTATACAAGCCAGATTTTTGAACATCACGCCGATGGATTGATTTAAACAAGTGGAAACTGCATCTGCATTCCTTGGGTACACAATCCTCAAAACAATGTCGTACATTATTATTGGTGCTTTTTCGAAGTCCATGATGCTTTCTTTCGAATTTCAGCATAGGTATTCCTTGCCTTGACGCCTAAACAACATATCGTACAATTTGATGTTTTTCTCATCATAATTGCATAGGTATCTACACAATGCTGGATAATGCTTTAAGCTGGAGTCAACGTCACAATTGATAGTAAAATAAAGTAAAGTTATATAATAATGTGTCGTCCACAATCCAAAACCTACTTTTTTCCATGAGTCAAGATCAGCGTTCCCACTTTCACTACGATCGTAGTGTTTCACTACGATTTTGCCTTAGTTCGACAAAATCATTACGTCACTACGAAAAATCTGAACACTACGATTTTCCGTTCGACCTCGTATCCATATATTTCTTGTATAAAATTCCTTCAGTAAGTAATAATATTGATTTCTAAAATGTTTTCCCTTGGAAAAGTTGTCTGAACGCATTCACAACAGGGCGATTAATTTAACTAATTCACTTTTCAGCGCAATAATGGTGGTTACAAGGGGTTGATTTCCGTTCTGTGTCTGTGAAGTGATAAATAATTTAATTTAATTTGTAATTTTCGAGCTTTTCAAGGTAGAATACCTACTTTTCATTGACCAAATCGGGGCTGTTCTCCAGATACTATTCGAATAAATATGTACATATTTTGGGTTTCTGAATCCATTTGTCCGCGCTTATTTTTCGTTTCCATTGTAAGTCATAGAGCCTTGTCTATGTTTTCCACACTTCTTCACAAATGAAACGGCTGTGATAAAAAAATTATCATATAAAAAAAACCTGACATTTGTTTTCATTTTTTCATAGACCGAGAATCGAATTAAGCGCGAACTTGTGAGAACTCACTTCACAGTATCATAGAACGAGAATCGACCCCCAGTTAAGTCGTAATTGGCTTAAAACAACAAATTATGGAATTGCAATAATTTTTCATATTTCACTATGATTTAGCTCGAAAGACTACGTTTTCTTCATCTCGGCACTACGCTTTCGTAAATTTGAAGTGGGAACGCTGGTCAAGATAACAATTTGTCCCTCGCCTATCTTAACATCTTCAACAATAAAAAATTCTCCGTTCAAATATGTTTTTCACATCATTTGCAATTACAAAGTCCAATGTTTCGGATTCGACCAAAGAACTAGCAGTTGTCTTCTTTCGCACGCGTTATCTGCTGCACCATAACTGACCTTAAAGATAGATTTGCAGCAACTTCGGAGCCACAGGAGGCAATTGCATCTTGTACCATCTTACGACTATTTTCCACTTCACCTTCACTATATATTTAGCGCGAGTCTTAATACCGAACAACATATTCGCCACAGGTTTCCATATAGTGGTGGTTCTGGTTATGTTAATAAACAAGGTGGGCCAAAAGAAGTCATCCGATGTTGTTTGGCTCTCATTTTTTTCTAAATGAAAAACTTTGATTCTGTTTTTTGATTATGCTTTGTAATAAGTTAATTTGAGGAAAAATAGAGGGCATTGGAAGCGGTAAGTGGGCAGGAAGTCAGGATGTGGATGGGACTTAAGGATTGGAGAGAAAAAAAAGGGAGAGAGTGTCGAGAGCGAAGAGCGCGGCATGCTTGTAACGCACGGCATAACTCGCCGGACGGGGTGGTCCTTGTCTTCGCTACTCGACCTAACCTACTACAAAACATTAAACATGCCAAAAACAAAACAAAATTACCTTGTGTTGAAGCAGACGGACGTCCACCACACTGAGGGGGCTGCTGGTGTTGTTGCAGCCTGGCCAATTCCCTCCCCTCCTGGAAGTTTGAGGCCAAATATTAAAACTTCCCCAAATTTTGGATCGGTGCCTTAACTCAGCCCATGATCGCCGAAAGTACCGTAGCAATCCTTCTGCACCCCTGAAAAATTTATCTAACGCACCATCAAGTTCACATGAACTTCAAAAGAAAAACCACTTGAATTCCAATAATGTGACGTGATCATGTCATTTATTATTTTATTTCAGTATAAGACTAACTAATTATTTAAATTGAATTAAATTAAAATTAATCCTAAACGCAAACCAAAAAAAATATAAGAGAAATTGAACAAAAATAAAAAAATAGGAAAAAAAACAATAAAAATTAAACCAAACCAACTATAAATAACTAATAATAAATAACAAAAAAAAAAGAAAGAAAAATGAAAAAAAAAAGAGAAAAAAAAATATTTAAAACTAAATTTGGTTTCACCCTGTATTAAAAGTCTACTTTGGATAACCTTTTTTTTACCATCCCCTCTTTATTAATCCAAATTACTCGCGATGCCTACCTATCTAGAGCTCTAATAGATGGGGTTTAATGTTGATTTAAATAATTTTAAGCGGGCTCAAGAACAAAGAAAAGGCGAAACAAAACTTATTACAGGCAAAACAGAATAAAAATAAATTAAACTACGCAAAAAAAAGAATAAACAAAAAAAAAAACAAACAATGATTCACGTCAAAACTTAACACTAAATTATAATAAATGTTGCCTGCTATTGTTTTGCAGAAACAACCACTAAAAAAAAAGCAGGCAAACAATAATTTTTTTTGTAAGGACGGCGAACAATTTGGTTATTGTACCTTTTTGGTGCTAGCAGCGCTTTACTATGTTATGTAATAATAATGCTTATCGCAATATTATTCTTATTGGTGTTGGCAATACCGTTCTTATGGTTAGTACCGCACTCTGATGGTAATATGTATGTAGGTATTATGTATCTAGTATGTTATATGTGATACCGCTTTTAGGTATATAAATTTATTAATTTATATTACCGATCTATTATTTGATAAATGCATGTAGGTACATCTATTTAATTTATTGTTCGAGGCACTTTAATGTTGTGTATGTATCATGTGTTGTCAGCGGAGCACCTTTTTGGCGGAGCCCCCTGTCGCTGTCACTTTTTTTGTGTGAAGATTTCATAAAAAAAATCACTGTAGTTACTTGTGCACATATGTGTACTGATTTTTTGCCGCTACCAAGAAGTTTTTTTGGCGGCCACGACTGTGCCGTCTGACCGCCAATAATTCGCTCGAATTCGAGTTCGATTCGATGATTTGCCTAGTGAATAAATTTAAATTCAATTTACCTAACCGAATATAACTTTACTTAACGACTACACTCACCACCGCTCACCACCTTATTTCATATAATGGTGAATATGTAGTAGGCCTGTTCTTCCAGTTCACCGCCACTATGTTTATTTTATTATTATTATTTTATTTGAACCTTTAACAATAAACCAATAACCAAAAATAAAAAAATTAGAGCCAAACAACATCGGATGACTTCTTTTGGCCCACCCTGTAGTTTTGTTTTTATATTTTGATCGCGCGAAGTTGCAAACAAAAAAGAAAAAATTTAAGTGATAGAATTTCCTACGTAAATTATTACATTAGTTTGAATATAAAGAGTGTTGCATTATCGGTTTTGCGAATGGCTTTATATAAATGACATAAAGTTATAGGAACTTGAGTAAATGGATACCTATGAATAATGACAATACCTTTGCTACATCAATATTTTGCTGTAGGTAAGTATTGAAATCGCCAATAAAGGTTCAAACAGATTTACTGCATTTCGCCACCAATTTTTGCATTTTTCTTTTTACTTGCAGTCGACAAATTCATAATTATGCTCCTTTTAATCGGTTTTTCAAATCGACCAGCCTCAACTACCAAAACTACACACAGACATAAATGTTTTACTAAAATCATTGCCTACTTGTTCTATGTCTAATTCTAATAGGAAATTTTTCAGTGGTTTAGATGTTCCTAAATTGTAGAGAAACTCTTTGCTTATATATCCGGATCAAATGAATTCATATGACATAATATTATCTCTTATTGTCTTTATGTAATGTTGTAGTCAGTCACAATTCATTTTAATCTTATTTATTTCAATTTGGCAGTTATATGATATCCTGTGATTCCATTAAATCAATATCTTCGTAAATGTACGATATTGTTGAAGATTGTAAATGACATGACTTTTCGACCGCCTTTGTCGAGCAGATATTAAATTGGTAAAGTGTAGATGTAGAACACCTGTTAGTATTGTCGTTCAGCATTAGCATTTACGGTTTGCTCCAAAGTTAAATTTACAGGCTGTCTTGAAAATGTTTTCTTTGACCGTTTAACAGCGAAACATCCTTTTTCAACTTTCATTAGATTGTCGTCGTATGTTACTAACTAGCAAGCATAGTTTGGGTGTCACTACGGTGACCATCCGTCCCTTATATCCCGGGACAGTCACGTATTTCAATCGACTGTCCCGATTTTTAGTCCCGTATTACCATTATAAACTTTTTAAATTATTATTCAAACATTTTATTAATTTAAAAAAATGCATTACCTTATAACTAAGGCCTATCGCTCACTCTTCAGCATCAAATGCACAATGGCACATTATCAAAGACAGTTCGTACATGACAACATAAATGAATGCAGCATGTCTACGATATGTCAAAATAACGTTTTTACGAAAGCAATATTGAACAAATTTCCCGGACAATTCGAAAAAAGCGGAAAATGTTTTTTTTTTTAATTTTTGTTTATTTTAAATTCGCGACGTCACGATAGATCTGTGACAAAATGATCATAAACAAATTTGTTGAAATTTAGATAAAGCAACTATCGAGTTAGCTAGTAAAGATTAATAATCATGAAGGATGTGCCTGTATCCTGTTTCTCTTGATATGTAAAAATTAAGCCAATGAAACTGAATATACATTCGGATGGCTACTTAATTTTAGTGACTTAGGGCCTTGTACTGGGAGGCAATTCTCAAATGTACAGCGGATAGGACCCCAAGGATCGCATATTTCTGTATTCATATTATTTGAAAAAGTATATTGAAAGTGCATTTGGTGTTTTCATTTTTTCTGTACATAGATATTTACAATTTAATATACAATCATAGCTTGATTTAGGAGATATACTTTTGAAGGACACGTCTCATTTAAAAAATCGAGAAGTGACTGAAGGACAGTTTTCAAGTGAGGTTTCACCGGGTACGGAGCATTAAGTCTTAGACATGTGTACGACAAATGTGTGCAACATGTTTTGTGCCTATTGTGTTGTTTTTTTGAGTTGAGTTTAATTTTGTAGATTATGTGTTCCCTTCAATAAATAATAATAATTTATGGAATTGTGTTGCTATAATTTTCATATTTATTTTTTGTCCCTGGTTTCGCTTCTAAAAATATGGTCACCGTATACGTATCAAGTATTTGGAAAGCTAAACGCTAAATAATTATCCATATATGTAAATAAGGCTAATAAAATAATTTTTAGTGTCCAGACTATCTTTTACGAAGTCACAATGACCAAAATTTTCATATAAAATTACCTATTGTGACTATAAAAATATTTAAGTTAAAGGTTAAAAATGATTATTGGTAAGGGCCCTAGAGATGGACTACTACGCCTACATCACTTATGTAATCCTAGAAATATTGAAGTCCCAAGAACTAACGAGAATATCAGTACGTACTTTAGTAGTAACAGAAAACATTAATTGGTAGCTTGGGCATATGAGTGGTGTCTGGTGTGTTAGAGATTGTTCAATTCAATATCAGCATGCAACAACGAAAGACGTATGCCTGATTTCACCCAAAAAGAAGATAGATCCGAATCATCCGTTTAAGTTTAAGTTTATCTATACTTAATAGATTTTTTTTTTGGAAATGATTGAGTTCTGAAATTTAGTCTTCGGGCACCTTATGTTATGTATGCGGAACATTTTTTTTCATCCTATCGCGTCCGTGTATCAAAGAACTCTGGCTCTAGGCACTTCTGTAACGGGATTGAAGCGCCGGATAAATGTTAGAACATAATATATCATTAGTATCAATGCGAACTATAGAAAAACCGCATCTATCAAAAAATCTGTGGAGTGAATAAGAAAATGCCGACCTGCTGCATCTGTGCACAAGATAAGAATGCAATTCCACAAGTGATTTTCGGATCTGGCCTAGTCTAGGCCCATGTTTTGGTTCAACCTTCGTTTTAATTGAATTTATACTGGCATGAATTAAAACTTTACATATACCAGAACTCTGAACTCAGCTTATAACGCAATTGAACCCAACTCACTGACTAGGAGCACTAAACTGCTTTGTGGGTTGGGTCCCAGTCGCCATATAAGTTCCCATGCACAGACATGCAACCCTGTTCCTACTGCCAAACTGAAATATGTGAAAGGTATTGACTAATAATAAGTCATTGACACTTCGCCAAGAAAGATTTACGATTGGCTTCAATATGCGCACAGTTAAGGTATTCAAATTTATTCGATTGCAAAATAGAAACAAAATAAAAGTCCAACAAATCGCACATTCTAGCGTTGTACAATTTAATTAATATAAACATGCTGTACTACAAGTATATAGGGGCCGCTGCGTAAACGCACTCAGGAAAGTTGCTCTCAAAGTCTGCACTCACACACAGGTCCAGGACTAGTTCATAATGCCCGCCATATGGCCAAAGACCAAACTGGAAACAAATTACACGTCGGATCTTTGATCATTTACGAGTATCACTTTGGAGACCAACCCAGCTTCTGGTCTTACTCTTTTAACTCTTAAGCCAATTTAGAGACACAATTCCTTTGCGATTTTCGTTTTATTAAATAATATTGATATATCTCTCTGGTAGTTATAACAAGCCAACCGATATATTGACAGCGAGTGGTTATGAAATAAATTGTCTTCTGATTTTCAGTGTCCACATTGGAAATATGTATTCGCATTGGGCATGTTTACAGACACTTATGTTTGTACCGAGCGACGATGCAAAGACAGTAACTGGTTTACATTTTGTCTTAGCAAACATTTACGCAAGGTAAAGCGTACATAACTACTGCCAAAGACACGGTACACCAATGTGAGACTGCAGGAAGCGAATGCAGTCCACTTTTTATTGCGTTAATTTATTTAGCTACGAAAAACTAGCAGATGAATGGATAACATATGTTTGACATGGGCACTCATCCTGACTATGCAAGACGCACTCATTTTTCAGCAGATTGATTAGGCGAATTCGATTTGCGTATGAAAACCTAAATCAATCATTTAGTCGGTTGACTTAAATTGACATCTATACAGCATGTCTGCGTGGCTATTAGATAATCGCTGATAAATTATTCTCATCAACACTAATAAATGAGGAATTGAAGTACTTAAGTGATCCTTTTGAGATAACTAGTTGAACAGTAGCTTTATAGGCGTGGTTGAAGTTATCTGTGCGTTGTATTTTTATTTTTATTGCACTCATAGGGGAGAGCTACTCCAGGAATTCAGAAGTGCTCACTTAAATATTTTGCATTTACATCTAGACCTAGATCATTATAAAGTTTCTGATACTCTATTCTACCCGTTCTAGTGGCTTAGTGGTCAGTGTGTTTTGGACATGTGATTTTGACAGTACAGTTCCTATCAACACGCGAACATCATAAAGCCTTCCTTTTTATATAACGCGTAGGTTGCATTGAAAGAACATTCATCATAACAGACATGCCATTTGCAGAACATCATCTTTTCGTTTGCGTTGTAATTGGTGCCACCGCTCCTCTAATCATGCATTCATGCTGCGTGATCTCATTGTCGCCCGTCAGGATTTAAGAATCCATATTTCCAAAATTTGCAAGGGCTGCATAAACTTCATTTTGAAGGCTATCTTCGACTCCACAGTCGGGGCATACACCTGCATTAGAGCGCGGATTAACCTTTCAAACCTATGCCCTTAGATCGAAACTGTCCCTTCCAATGGTAGCCTTAGAAAAGTATGTAAATATGTAATGTCCATGATCATTCATGAAGGCTTTTTTAAGGGCGTACTTTTAGGATATTGTAGGATAACTGGCACGTTCGTGAGTATTGCGACGGAGCGAAGATGGATTTGGCGGTCAATGAGGGCCAAATAAAGTATATGCTATCATCAAGAAAGGACACCCAACACCGAGCGACACGACGTCTCGGACAGAATGTCACTATAAACAGATATAACTTTGAGGTGGTTAGAGACTTTGTCTACTTAAGCTCCGATATGAACTGAGCCAATGACACCAACGCTGAGATTAAACGAAGAATAAGTCATGCCAATCGCTGTCTCTTTCGGCTAAAAAAGAAATTGAGTAGCAAAGTCCTCTCACAAACCTGAATTATAAGACCCTCCCTAATCATTCTAGTTCTTCTCTATGGCTTAGCGACATGGACTCTATCAAAAGTGGGTGTTGGAGAGAGGAAAATTCTTCGAGTAATTTTCGGTCCCGTTTGCCTACAAGGTGAATCGAGGAGGAGATACAACGATGAACTCTACGGGCTGTATACATCAGCCACATCGACCTAGCTAGAAGAATGACGCGAATGCTCTGGCTCAGAGGATCTTCGAATCCACACCCGAGTGACGGCACAGTAGAGACCGCAAATTTAAATGGCCTTAGTCCAACAGTGCGCCTAGAAATGGTGGTCTGAAAATCTACTGCTTAATCCAACCACCATATCGGAGCGAAACGAATTTTTTTTTTTGAGTTAATGCTAGTATTTAAAGTTTTCTCATTTAAGGACCGAATTTGTTTTCCATTATTAATATGTTTTTTGGTTTTGTTTATAATGCAAATGCAAATGCTTTTTGGGTTTCATTTCAATCCGGTTGTTGTTTATTTTTGGGCGTTGTTTCCAAATCGATCTGGGCATTATTGCCCAACACCGCCCTTTATACATAGCTTGCATAATACTTTCTAACATAACCTTTCTTTTGATTTACAGATTCGGCAACAGTATTTTAAATGCCGACTTCTAGCGCTGCTGATTTACATTCTGCCCTACAATTTGTCACAAGCTGAAGAAGAACTACTAGAGTACGCTCCAGACTACGTAAGTTTTAAATAAATGTACAAGAAACGCTTGTAAGAAAAATACAGAATGTAGCTCCTTATCTTATCTAATACTAATTGGATCATTATTAATATAGGTACTACACAAAAGATCGCTTTATTATCATAAAATATACCCGTCCGGCTTTAGCCGCTTCCTGGATTTAAGCATAATGCTCAGAGCATTATGCGCATAGAACCATGTCAGATTAGTAATATTGAAAGAGCCGGCGTTCTGGCTAAAAATGGAGCAGAGGTTTCACAAATTGAACGTCTTAAGGAGGGCATAAGACCACCAATAGCCGCGGCCAAGAACAAAATATTTTTGAGAAAACTAGAAATAGGGCAGACCTAAGATGCTCTAAGTTGAATCTGAAAAATCTGAAGAATTATTAGAACTCAGCCAGCAGATAAAATTTTACGAATGGGGATAGAGCTACTCTCTCGACATTGCCTTCTTAGGTTCTACGTCCGTATTGAACCAGCTTTTCGCTTTCTCGCTTACCAGCTTTTTAGGTTCTGTAGGAAAATTAAGTGCTTCGTCGAATTGGTTTAGGAAGGAAGGGGTCTATCTATCTCCATTTAGGAGGGAAGGGTAATTTAAAAAATAATTTATTTATTATTTTTTATTATTATTTTTATTTACTAATAATGTCCATTGAGTCAAACTCACCTATGTAATAGGGTCCTTAGATTACGGAAACGCGGGGGAATGACTTCACCATCAAAAGAATACGTACAAATGACAGGTGATTTACAGCGGGAAAATGTTATGACTGAAAATTTAGTAACATTTAAAGAGAAGACTTTTAGAGCACCACAGATAAAATTTCTGAAGATATGAAATTAAAACGTAAAAAGAATGATATCTAATCATTTCACGGCAAATAAATCTTAAAAGTCATCCGCAAACAGAGAACATTCGGTAAAAATTTGACAATATCATTCACAAACAGAATAAAAAGTAGAGGCCCAATATGACTTCCTTGGGAAACACAAGAGGGTACCGCAATATATTTTCTGTTTGATGCAGGTGCCACTAAAATATTCATGAAATACTACATTTTTGTATTTTCATAGGTGCATAGTTCGTTATTTACTTTATCAGTAGACTTGATATACCTACCACTTCCACAGGTTGAAAAAAAATCTTCAAACTAATTTTTATCATTTGATAAAAGACTATGTAACATGCTGCCTTGCAACTTGGCTATGCATTTCAAGGCGCAAGGGTAGCAATTTGTACTTTAAGCGGAGTGACATATAAAAGGAATTTTCAATTTTCTCAAAAATTAGAGGACATAAATCAATCTGGTTTTCAGTGTTCGATTAAGAATTGATTTAGGCAGCAAAAACTACAAACAAATTAAGTATCTATTTTCTCAATATTGAGAAAATCAGCATACAACTCTTTTTTTTTGAATTTTTTTCCTTAAATTTCAAGTTTGAAAGTATTTTTTTCAAAAACTGTTAACAGTTATAAGTTTATTTAAAAATAATATCAAAGAACAGATTCCTGGCTTCCAAAAATCATAAAGTCGTTTATTGTAAGTGTTGCCATTGTTTCTCATTTTTTTTTTTTTTTTTTTCATTTAAGTATTTTTTTTTTAAATTGCCCCTCCCGCCTAAACGAAGTCAGATAGACCCCCCCCCCCTCCCATAGTAAAAAATGCTTGTATTTAACCCCTCTACAAAATACTCTACAAAATAACGAAGTCAGATAGACCCCCCCCCCTCCCATAGTAAAAAAATGCTTGTATTTAACCCCTCTACAAAATACCGTTATCAATTTTTGGCGCCGTAGTTATCGTACTCGTGCCAAAAGGAATTTAAAAACGTTGATTGATGATTTTCGCCCTGTAAGCTAAAGCTTCTAAGCAGTACTGCGACATTAGTGCCCAATTGGCCCCATTCAAGTGATTCAGAAACTCCTCTTCTTGTAACTAATTTTTTCCAAAGAAAGTTCTCGTTACCTCCTTCAAGATCGGACATATTGCCAAAAAGTGTTTAACGTCTTCCTTCACCTGCATATTACACAGCGCGCAGATGCTCGTTTCCTCATTTATGTGCGGCTTGAAATTAAGGTTTAATAGTCTAATTCTAATTTCAAAGATTATCCCAATTCTAAAACTAGTGAACTCGCTCTTGAAGTAATTACGGTCATTCAGGTTATAATTCTAGATTAGACTTTAGAATATGATATGACTATGCCACAGTCAGCTGCTATCTCAGTCCAATCTTTGACAAAAAGGCATTTATATTGCAAAGCGTATTGCAGAATTTGCTTCGGTAATCTGGAGTCGTTCATGTTCATAACCCTTATTAAATAATCTGCATTCAATCTTAGAGTTGAGACATATAGCGTTGGTAGACCCGTTTCTAAATGGTACATATATTTCGGTGTGTTTATAGGTAGACGAAATGTTTTTCTTAAATAGAATCGCAGTAAACTTTCCACTTCGTCAAATTTCTTTGTACCCCAGAATTGTGCCCCATAAAAGAGAATAGGCTGTGCCGTAGCATTGAAAACATTATATTTGGCCTTTACGGATATTGTTGAAAATATACGATTCCAATTGGCGCATATAGCAGATTTTGCTTTGTCGCGTTTGTTATTAAGATGCTTATCCATCTGCATATTAAAGGTTAATTCCATTCCCAAGTACATATATTCCTTAACAGTATCGAGGGTCATTCCATTATATTTCCAGGTTTCAGATTTTGCTAGCTTTCCTGAGCCATTTTTAAAAACAATCATTTTAGATTTGGACGTGTTGACCTCAAGGCTCCACAATTTACAGTACCCAGACAATTTATTGATCATTAACTGCAGTGAGTGAGGCGAATTTGCGAGAATGACTATATCATCCGCATACATTATCAGCTTTATTTTAACCGAACCAAACTCCACTCCACACGGAAGAAATTCACCTAGGTCGTCGAGGAAGAGGGCAAACAAAAGGGGGCTGAGGTTACATCCTTGTCGTACACCGCGTTAAACTCGAAAGATCCAGAAATTCTGCTGCCATTATATACCTATATTTGCCCTCGTTTGCTGGTAAAGTTTCTCAATAGCTTTGCAAAATTTGTATGACACACCTAGGTCGTAAAATTTGTAGAATAAGGCGCTTTAAAGTCAACAAAAAAGGCATACAGTGTTTTTTTTTTTTGTAAGAGCCGAACTCGTGCTAGACTTCCTAGGACAAAAATATTGTCTATCGTTGAGTATCCCTTTCTAAAACCTGACTGAAATTCACTCAGCTTACGATTATTTTGCACCCAAGTATTCAGTCTTTTGAAAAGCAGAGACGTATATATTTTAAGAGTGGAATTCAGGAACGAAATCCCTCTATAGTTGTTAGGATCTTCTGGATCCCCTTTCTTGTAGATAGGCCATATGAGTGCATCCTAAAAGGTATCCGGGGGAGTGCCAAATTTAAAAATTATATTAAGAGCGGCTGCTAGTTTTTCCTTAAAGAGCGGCGAATTGTAGGTATTTAAAAAATTCCATTGGTATACCGTTCGATCCCGCAGCTTTACCATCTTTCAGTGACTCCAAAACTGATTCTATTTCCCTTGAAGTTATTTCTGTATCTAGGTCATCCTGAGTAGTGTCAGGCTTTGCATAATTCCAAGCCATTTCATTATTCATCGGACCAAGAAGGGACGCAAAGTGAAGCCGTAATGACTCCACGTCTATTTTGGCCGCTTCCTTTCGGGAATCATTTCCGTTCAATTTCCGCGTAATCTTCCAGAACTCCGCCGAGTCGCGACATTGACTTAGAGACTTAGCCAGGCCTTCTTCATACATCGCCTTTTTCTGCCTACAGGTATGTTTGTATTGCTAAACGTTTCCGCATATGCGCATTTCAAATTGTTAATATTGGTTTTCCTACACAGGTTAAGCAAACCCAGGGATTTTTGCGAAGTCTTTCACAGTTATTGACAAACCATTCACATTTTCTATTCTTGGTCGGAGTCTGCGTCATCGTCGTCGCTGCTTCCTTTACTATGCGCTCTAACTCCAATAGTGGCAAGAACTTCGCGTTTACCGTGTCGCTTCTTGAATGCAAAATAAATTCAGTTTTTCTTTGAAACTTAGTTTTTCTTTGCTTCTTCCATTTTAAAGCTCTAACTTCCGTTACGGGAACAGGAGAAATTCGAGGACCATCAATGCCAATTGAAATTTCAATCGGGAGATGATCAGAAAAAATTGCGTCTCCCACTAAAAAGTCTTTAACACTGGAGTGCCAGCCTCCACCGATAAGACAGTAATCAATTGTCGAGCTGCCATGATTACAAAATTACGTCAGAGCCACATATAATATATGTGGCGTGCTACATACCGTGTACTAGCACCTTAAAGCCACTCCAAAATTGTTCCAGATATTTTCCCATTGCTACGCTTCAACTATCTCAAGGGCAGATTTCGGCGTTTTTTTCG
The DNA here is from genome assembly GCA_955612985.1 of Cheilosia scutellata. NCBI lineage: Eukaryota > Metazoa > Arthropoda > Insecta > Diptera > Syrphidae > Cheilosia > Cheilosia scutellata. The sequence goes on along the minus strand of OY015311.1, from coordinate 52,543,229 downwards.
TTTTGCATTAATAATTTTTAACCCAACTTTTTCACATCTTTTTTTATCTTATTGACGGATCAACGCACTACGAGCATTTATCTACTACCAACAGATTTTCTAAGTGGCTTTTAAATTATGTCAACTACGGAAAATATTAAAGTGCAACGGTTTAATAGAATAAAATACAGTTTTGAAAGCAAAATATTCATAAAAATTGCTATTTTAAGACAAATGAAATAACTTCAAACATAAATGAAATAACTCCCAAAGGTGTGCTGATGAAATAAGACCTAATTTGCACTTATGTATTTCATCTGCATGGCTTTGGGAGATATTTCTTTATGATAACTCATAACACTAAAAGGTGTTACAGTAAATTTGTTCATATGATGCAATGAAAAGTGTACACTGTACACTGAAGTATTGTACCTGTTAAGAGAAAGCAAAAGAGGGCATTCATGCAGACCTCTAGCATGCTCTATTAGGGCTAGGGCTTGACCACTAGAGTGGACTAATGGGCGCCAAGGTACTGATAACCCCTATGCAATGTACAAACTTTCCACATTCAACCCCCAAAGAGAGTACGCTTTTTCTGCCATCGAAATGTTCGAAGGTTATCTTACATTCTTACCGCTCTTTATGTATTTATTCTTCAACCTCATACTACACAAGCGGGCGGGTGAATCTGTACAACCCATCTCTATAACATGCTATAAAAGGGGCCCATAAAAGCGATGGCGGGCACTGATTTGGAATTACTGGGTGTTTTCCGCTCTAAAACCCAACTGATAACGACTTATCAAGTTAAGGTTTTAAGCGACTATTGCTGAAAGATTCTTGTATGTATCATACACTAACCCAATTTCGAAGGATATACCATTTACTTTTAAATTAAAACACAACACCGTCGGTGTCGCATCGATGAGATATGTACGAGCCTCTTAATAAGTTGGCGCCTCCAATTATGTACAACAACAGCAAGTACCTAACTGCACCAGTGCAATATGATTTATATTCCAACCTTACTATCGAGAGAGTTCACATTGATATATTAGCAGCTCGAACACGTTTTCGTAGCCCCAAATTATCATTCCTGCAGTTGAGTCCGCAAAGTGCACAAATTACAAATTTGTTCTTGCCAGCAATTCTGGATCAAATTCAATCGCCGCAACCCAGATAGCACTCTGCCTGCGGCGGTCCTACCCAAAAAAACGCATTTTCTAAATTATCAATAAATCTTTGAATTCGGTTTACACTGACGGCAACTACCAGTGGGAATAGTTAAGACCTGTGCCGATCGAGCCCCATGATATACAACCTTGAAAGATCAACATTTCGATTACTATTGTTAATTTTGTTACATAAAGTGAGTCACTTCGGACCAAAAGCTGTATTCGCTGCAACAAGGCACATTTATTTCAGAGGTAACCAGTTTCTAATTAACAGCTCATGAAATCATTTATCGATGCAGACAAAATAACAAGCGAATGCCCAATCCCTCGAAATCTATTTTAATTGATCGGCTTATCAACTTCGGATAAATCAATTTTCGCCATTCATACGGATCGCTCGAATTTAGTGCCGAAACGTGCATTTGACAGGCGACAATTATTCAGGCCTAAACAGCCAGCGCACACTCTAATAGTTAATCGTGAACGCCTTTTTACATCGTAGCGTCGTCGTGCCGCAATGCATATGCCGCCTAAAGCCGTCGTTCGACAGACGGACAGGCCGACAGAATCGTGATGAATTTTTTCTCCTTGCGGTCATGCATTTCTTATTTTCAGTAAGTAGGTAGGTAGAGATTTATTGTGATCGGCAAATTTTTGTCGTCGATGGTAAATCGGACGCTTAATTAGAAGCAGAGATTTACGTACACACAATTTGCTTGGCGCAGTTAGTACCTGCAAATTAGGCGAACGGACATCTGTCTAAAAAAGCGAAAGGAGTTATTGAGTTAATATTCATAACTCAATCGGTGAATGTATCTAAGAGTACGCTTATGGTCTAATGCTAAGAATAGCAACTCCCATGCGACACGTTTGACACTTCATTAGATGGTACGTTCATTCACTGTACTGATTGGATTGGATTGTATCCAGGGGCGTAGCGAGGGGGGGGTGTCGCACCCCCCCACGCTTTTCAAGAGTCGGCAAATCAACGATCAATTTTCAAAAATTAGGTCTTAAGTTTGGATTTCCATTAGGTACAGGATTTTAAACTTGTAAATGTATACAAAAGTCGGCATTTTCAAAGGTTCCACAAGAACTCCTTAAAATCGGTGAATTTGCCGACTGAAATCCTTAAAATTTAGCGAGTTGCGATTGGATTTTAAAAGGACGGTTGGCATTTCTAATTTGAGGTTAAATTCGAAGGAATGTGTTATTAGCTAGTTCGCGGCTTATTGATGTGGATTGAGAACTCTAACAATTCGCGGCAAACGTGTGTTTGGGCCAAGAGGAGGATAATTAATTATCCCATCAAAATGTATTAAGAAAATAAGTTTATTTAAAAAAAACGAAATTTCGAATTCCAAAGTTTTTGCCGCGAACGAAATCACTCTTGGCGCGAATTGTCAAAGTTTATTCGCAATCCACATCATTTAATTAGCGTTCCACAAACTAGCGAATAAAACATTCGTTCGAACTTAACCTCAAACTAGACATTGTGGGTAGAAACTGATGGCTGGAATTCGCGAACTGACGCGACCTATAAAAGTGTTCATGTGAACGGGCTGTCAAAACTTGCGAATAGACGTTCGATCGTAGGTAGTTGGTCGCTCTTATGTGAATGGTCCTTTAGGTATTAGCCCAGGGGTGTTCCTGTTAATATTGGTCAAAATTGGACAAAGGGGCGTGGCGCCTCCTATACAAAAAACATCTTCTATGGAGTGAAACTCGTTGACGTTAGATATAACTCGATAACCGCTGGTCCGATTGTCATGATTTCTTTACAGTCGGCAAGTTCCTGAAATAAGTCGGCATTTCAATGAAAGTCACCCCCCCCCCCACGGCCCTGATTGTAGGTATCTGATGTTTGCTGCTATATTTGCAGGAATATACATGGACGTTAACACTATAAATGGGAAATTATTTCTTTTGGTTGGAGAACATTTTTATTAATAATATTTATTAATAACCCACACCCACACCCACACCCCACATTTATTCAGCTTAATAAAATCTAAAACGAAGCTAAGAATTAAAACCGCTATCCAAAGTGTAATTCTAGCACTTATAACTGGAGCTTACCCCAAAGATGGTGAAGGAGTTGGTCTTAAGTAAGATAGAGTTTCAGAGAAAGGAGTCGTTGAATGAAGAGGATATAAGCTGCGTATATACCTGCGTTTATCGAGGGTATTCAGTTTAATGAGTTTGAGACGATCTCCACAGGAGGAGGTCAGAGAAGAGCATCGTTCTTAGATAGACAGCGAAGAGCAAATCGAATAACACGACTTTGGATGCTCTCGATTATGGATACACAAACTCGCTAATAGGATTGGCTAATGGCTAGCGTAGACACTTAACCAAGCCAAGTGAAGAGTTTTCTTTGTGAATTATGTATCTGTGCAGTCATGTAGGTACAATGTTGTACATGTTATAAGGAATTGGGTCAAAATATGACAGAAGAAGATAAGGGGGCCTAGTAGCCACAGGTAGCCACGAAAGGGCTCCATAGGACGGACCTGGAGCGAACACTCTAGAAACAGTTTTCCTTGTAAGATAATATCCATTGAAGGAAAATGGGTTCAAATCATAAATCAGACAATTTGAAAAGAACATATTTATCTAAAGCCAAACTGAATTCAGTTGCAATAACGTCCACTTCTTTACCACTTTCTAAGGCTGAAAATGTAGTGGATACAAATTCAACGAGGTTTAGGTATAATAGTGAAATTAAATTATTTCTAAGAATATAGGAGACTCCCATCTACTGTTCATAGAGTGCACCTAACGTGCGCTTGAAATTCGCCTGAATGGAATATGAGGAGAACCGATACTTAAGAGGTTACTGTGAAACCGGGCATAAGTACCTTATTCACGACCATAGAAGAAGAAATTCAAAGTTTACCAGTATGATTGGTCTGGTCAGGCTTGTTCCATTTCAAAACATCTAGGTCATTCTTTTATCAGGAGGACCGATATTTTAACGCTATTTTTAAATAAATTGAAAACAAAAATACAAATAACCTCAAATGAGACTATTGTTTCAGACACACATTAATAAATGGGACTGTGATAAATTTTATTTTTATCTAAACAGCTAGGCCATGTATGTAGATAAGTGTAAGTGCGGATGTCTTAACGGTTTCTTTATACCCGGTACCACACTGTGGTGAGGGTATATTCACTTTGTCTTTCCATTTGTAACGCACATAAGGAGGCATTATAGGTATGACAAACGGATTGGGGACACGATCCCGAAAACCAAAATCCCGAAAATCCAAAATCCCGCAAACCCAAAATCCCGAAAATCCAAAATCCCGAAAAACCAAAATCCCGAAAACCCACAATACCGAAAAGCCAAAATCCTGAAAAAAGAAAGAATTTCGAGATTCTTTAATTTGTTTTGAATGTAAAATAGACAAGTGTTTGTCCATTCCATTTACCGTAATAATGTTTTGTAATGCTGCGCTGCAATTCGCAGTGCATTCAGTTGTGCTGATCTCATATAGTGCGATAGCTGACCGGCTAGATTTTAGCCAGTGAACATCGTAATACAAAGTGAGTAGAAAAAGAAAACGTTACGGACTTGCAGGTAGTCCTGCATACTCCCCTAATTTTTGGTCGGTTTGTAACCTTTTGAAACAAAATCTGCCGCGGACACAGAACAACGTAGAGGCGTGGCTCCGCCGCCGGCTGAAAGTTCTCGCAGGGCATTCACACATTGGTGTATATTCACTGATTGCTCTTTTATGTGAAGAGCAAATCCGTGTGAAAACATGTTTGGCTTATTAATTGCCGGTGAGATGCAACAACTAAGAAAACGTTATGTGACGAAGGAAAAAAAATTTACAAAATTTTACGCGGAACGTAACGAGCGTTCTGAAATAAGTTTTCTAACAGGAATTGCGTACAATATGAACTTGTTTTAGATATTGTTTTGTCATGGATCGTTTTTTATATGTTTTTGTTAATAAGACTTAAACTGTTTTTGTTATGTTTTATTTATTTGAAGTTTGTTATTTTGTTTATTTTGTTAAATAAATATTATATATTATATTAGTTATTAGTTAGCTTAGTTAGCTTATATTTTAGTTGCTACAATAAAAATTTTAGTTTTGGATTTTCGGGATTTTGGGCTTTCGGGATTACATTTTTCGGGATTCTGTCCGACTCCCATGACAAACTATATATATTATTGATCAGCATCACTTTCTTGTCGATCTAGCGATGTCCGCCTATCTGTCCGTCTGTCCGCACGATTACGGCCGTAATTTAAGAGCTATCGACTTGAAATTTGGTACGTAAGCTTTTATCCATCAAACTGAGGCTAAGTTCGAAGATGAGCAAGATCGGATGAAAACTACTACTACCGCCCATACAAAAATATCAGATTTATATAGCTTTTTATGTTAAAAATTAAATTAAAGATAGCAAGTTTAAACTTTGCACATTTTGTTTTAATAATATTTAAAAATTTTTGACAAAAAATGAGCTTGGTCGAATAAAAAGTACCCACACCTCCCATACAAATATATAATTTTTTAATACTAAAATATTTTTTTTATTTTACAATAATATAGTACCGGGTATTTCAGCTTCGGCATAGTCGAAGATAATTTTACAGGTTATGAATTCTTGTTTACCTCCGTGTAAAACTTAATTTGATGGTGGAGTGGAAAACTCTAATATATGGGCATGGCCAGCGAGAGAATATCCCATTCACATAGGTATTTTACTTTCGTAACTTCTCTCATAATACAAATATAAAAAAACGTGCTTCTTTCCCACTTCGCCTTCTTTTTATAAATCCTGAATACAATTTAAAACCACTAACATTCGTTCAGGAAATACATCATGTATGAGTATGGCTGCTTACATTCCCATAAAGTTAATATGCTAAGAAGACAACTACTCGCCTTATCTGGCACGCACAAGTGGAAAGTAGCCATTACCAAGTTGCTGTAAGACTTCGGCAAGATATCGAAACTACGGCTTGTCAGTATAGACCCAGATTTCATATCACCTACACCAAATAGGTATGTAAATGTTGGAGTTATAATAACCTTGCATTTTTGTAATATTGAGGCGAAACACTGCATTACTTTATATGAAATGCTGAACAGCGATATTGAGATTGAGAGCATGCTGAGTGGCGCTGACACGCTCCCAGATATAGCACTACCTGTAAACATGCCTGATTTATACGTGTCGAAAAAATATGCCCAAGCTCGCAACAACGCTTTGCACAGCTTATGTAATATCCTGCAGAGCAATATTGCTATACATTGTCGGCCCAAGTGAGTGAATCGATATCATTCGGATCGATTCGCAGCGGGCATTTTGATAGATCGTACCCTGCGATAAGTCAAAAAAGATAAAGCGACTATCGAATGTCTCTCGACCATAAATAAAGCTGGAAGTCTCGATAATAAAACACATGCTAAGGTGGCTGAAATCAGCAATTGAAAGCAAATACAGTACTTTAATGCGAACGTTTCGTAGGAGAAACGCAGCGTCAATAAATCTGATAGCATTCTGAGGTAGATCACTGCGTGTGCTGTTCATATTTTGGCAAGCCCAGCATTGAGCCTATAAGCCCACACCTACGTACATTGCGGAGTAGTGCGGTCATGGGGGCCATATGCAACGCATGTTATTAAGGAATAGTGGTGGAAAAATGTCCATGGAACTAGTTCCAGAGCCATTCAATGGTATATAGCTAATGGGTCGTCGTCGCATTACTTTACTGTGCATAGCTGTCGTTTCGTTACTAAAGTCAGGTTGTCGTTGTCGTACAATAACCCACCATTTGGGGTTAGATATGCATAGATAGTAATATGGTGCACATGCGTGTACGGTTCGCACAAATAATTTCCTTTCACTCTCCGGCGATAATTCCTTCTTGAATATGAAGTTGATATGATTCGTTTATATGTATATGAATTATACTTTTACCGTATCCCCTTCTAAAGAGTATAGACTTGAAAAACTACTTATATAACCATTTTAGTATACCTATAATGAATTGACCATCCTATTCCAATTATTCTATTATACACATACCTGGGAATAGTGAACTAATTTCATAGTGCATTATTCAATGCACTAGAAAAACAAATCACTGAAAATTTCAGTGCTAATGAAAGTTCGATTGCACGAGCACTGGAAATTTCAATGCTACTGAAATTTCCTTTTATTAGTTCAGTGCAACTTAAATTTGGGATCCCTACGTTAACTCCTTTTTCCTTGGACATGATCTCTCTTTTTTTATCTCTTTTTCCAAAATCTTCCGTGGGGACTTTCTCTCAGGGTCTTTTGGAGTATCTAAGGGATTCCAGCACAGGGGATTTTGGAAAAGGAGATATCATCACTAACCCCTTAAATTTCAGTTGCATTACCTACTGAAGCTGATATGCTGAAAATTGTGTTCCAATCGCAACATAATCGTGTAATAGCCAAATTTCTGTCAAGATATGTATGCTGAAAGGTGACAGCGTATAAGATAAGACATAGTTTCCTTCGACCAAATTTTGAGTATGATCTTCTCCAAGTAGTCCCCCCCCCCTCCTAGTCCAGCCGCCTTGTTGGACTTGAGTTTAGATATTGCTTTTTGATTGATTTTTTTCTGACTAACGTCGAAATTTCTTTGGGCTTCACCGTTTATCTGTCTGTAGAAGCACACAATTCCTTTTCGACACTCTTCCTCAAACCATCAGTGCGGTTCGTGGAGATGGTCCAGCTTAAACTAAGACATCGATGGCTTCTTCCCATCGATGACACATAGTCCTCGGTACTTTGATGATGGAATACGCGACCAAAAATAGTTCTGGCTCAGAACCAAATATTTTTACTTGAAACATGAAATGTTTTCTCTGTGCATTTAGAAAACAAAACATTCTCTTCAAAGCTGGTTTTACAAATGCCATGATAACTTTTTTTTCACCATACTAATATGCCTTTCTCTTGTTTTTTAGGAACATCCTGGGTATGCATTTAGCTATGGAGTGAAGGACCTACACACAGGTGATGTAAAGTCTCAATGGGAGTCTCGAGAGGGTGATACAATAAAAGGTCAATACAGTGTTTTGGAACCCGATGGGTCCATACGCACCGTACACTACACGGCCGATAGCAAGAATGGATTCAATGCCATTGTAAAGACAGTTGGAGCCAATTCTCATCCGATAACTGACTCCCCACACTCTGAGGTGGGGCAAAATGACGACACATCGCAATCGAAAATCAATCACTACAGTAAGGACCAGGAACACATAGTCCTCAGTTCAGATTTGAAGCCAATTAAAAAACCCATCGAAGATTTAACGCATTCACATCCGAAAATTCCAAGCCTAATCGAACTGCGTCCTCATGCTAGGATAAAACAGGTCCCAATGGAAATGGCGGTACCAGGTATGAACGAAAGATTAAAAGCTGCCAGAGAGGATTACCTGCCGAAGATGGAAAACGAATACGGATTCCAACCAAAGCCAGTACCATATGACACTGATGAGAACGACTGGAAAGCGATGAGTGTACTAGCTGAAGAGTCAATGCCCAATCAGCGTTTGCCAGATTACCAACAATCATATGTAAGTGAAAATCTTGCACTTGAGGAACAATTGCCACAGAAACAAAATAAGTACCCTGACCCACATCTGAAAACGCCGGGTCTACATACAGACTACATATCTTCAAAGCCAGTTGCTGTGCGAAATCAATATGGGAACGGTTATAAAAATGGGAACAATGGCATTAAGAAAGGAGTTCTTACTACACCAGGCCTAAAGCATTATTCCACTTTTCCTAAGCAATATAATAACAAAGGATATCGTCCAAACAACGACTATGCGAACTATTTCCAACGAAAGCCAAAGGCGTACAAGAAGAAGCCAGATTCAGACGGTCCGGTAGTATTTCCAAATACTGCCGATGAGCAAAATGCTGCCGCTGCTCGGATTGTGCAATTTATGATCAAGAAGGATAATCAGAAGCACATGGCACCCATGTATGCGAGACACCTTCCAAACGAATATAAGCGAAAACACTAAGTTTTGTTTAGTTCTTCTTGTAATATTAGTTTATGTACTTTTTCTGGAAAAATGTTTTTTTGTTTTATATTTATTTTTTTATTTTGTCTATTTTAAATAACGTAAGCAAAGCACGAAAAAAAAAGGTCGGTTTGCGGGTACGAGTGCTCCAGTTTACCGAGTGATTGGTAATTTAAAATGGTATAAGACCACGGCCCAACATTCAGTTAGTTCGGTCAACTTTATTATTTATATTATATTATTTATTATTTGCTACTCTTCGTCCTTATTTGCTTTGTCGAAAGTGATTGGTTATGCTTTACTCATGATAATATAAACCCAGCAACGCGCCTGTCGAAAAGTTTGTACAAACTGATTGCAAAGAGATTTGTCTATAATTAAGGTCCTGCTTCTGTTGAATAGATTACATGGATATGCTTAGGACAATTTTGGATAATGTAAAATGATGTGTTGACAATAAAAATAAAAAAAAAAAATTATTAAAACAATTGACTTTTTCTATTTAAAAAAAATAAAATAAATTAAAAGATATTCGAAACAGACAAATAAATAAAATCGCCTCAGCCTTGATCTCTTGATCTTGACCCACCCCCCACCAACAAGAGGGGAAAGGAGAGGAAGTAGTGTTGGGGCACGTTAATCGTTATTTCATTATCAGTATACAGGAGCCACCGAGTAAAGGTGATGGTTCTATTTTTCCAAACTTATCTCAAAATGATAGATATGCATACTAGCATATTACCCACATAGATACAGTGACGGCAAAAACATTCCGGATTTTTTCTTGATATATGTAATATTTTTCTTAACATCAAGGAGAAATCCTTTAACTTAATACAATTAATAATTTGAAGAATCCCATTAGAAACCTTTATAGTTACCTTTAAAATATAATACCTTTACAATATACCTAATATAAGGAAAATATTATAGAAAAAATCCGGAATGTTTTTGCCGTCACTGTATGTAGATAAGTGCAAAGATGCAACCCAATACTGTGCGAAAGTATGACAACGAAAGATGGCGATTGCAGGGGACTGCTCTAATTTTCACCACAAATTTCTGTTGGATTTAGTGTAGATGCGAGGTTGGATGTAGTCCGACAGCAAACTTTGCAATGTCTCACAGGTTTAAAGAAACCCTGCATATACCTAACCTTGCACTCACTCCAAATCAAACAGTGACCCCAAGAAGGAGTTTTGCAGGGAGGGCAACATAAATTATGTAAAACATGTTTCATTGCGGTGGGCTAAGAGGGCTGGTGCAACCTCAATCCGTATTTTAATTCAGACTACGCTACGGCAGATTCTTGAGAAAACCCAAGCCATACAAATCTATACTCACCATCTATTTATAGATTTTAGGGCCGCATATGACAGCATTATTTCTAGACATGAGCTATGTAGAGCCTTGTCTAGTTTTAACGATGGAGACCATAAAGGTCGGAAATAATTTCACCGAGATCTTTTATGTCCACAAAAGGAGAGCCATGTTTACTTTTAACGATGGAGACCATAAAGGTCGGAAACAATTTCACCGAGACCTTTGATGTCCACAAAAGGATTTAGACAAGGTGATCATACTCATCATTGTGCGAAACTCACAAGCTAACACCAGGGGCACAATTTTCGAAAAGTCTGTGCAACTATAGGTACATGCATATACGCTGATGACATTGATATTATTGGGAGAACGTTTGCAAGTATTAACACAGAAGCGGCAAAAATCGGTCACGTCACGATAGACATCTACAATTTCGAGGTGGCTAGTGACTTTGTCTACCTCGGATCCGCTATAAACTCTGACCATGACAACGCAGCAGAAATCAAACGAAGAGTTACACTTGTCAAACGCTGTTTCTTTGACCTAAGAAGGCAACTGACTAGTAGGCCTTGTCAAGAAACACTAAAGAGACAGTATATGACCCTTATCATACGCATACAGATACCAGTCCTTCGCTATGCGAAGAAGCATGGGCGTTAACAAACGCGGATAAAGATATAAAGATTTTCTTGGTCGTTCCGAACGCAATATTCTTCGAGTGATTTTCGGTCCCGTTTGCGTTGACGGGCTTTGGAGGAGGAGATTTTCGACCTCGTCATTATAGAGTATGTATCAGTTGCCATCTTAGTCGACCAAAAGCAATATAAAATTTGACCGCCAACTTCCGTGCACCTCCCCGGAAAAATTCCCCTCTTAATTACCCTGGATGTGAATACGTGTGCAGAACTCAGCCCGCCACACTTGATATCTCACCGTCAACATACACCGCTGTCAAGTGCAACTGTCATAGGTATGCGATATGTGTGTGCGTGTGCCGTAAAATTTTCCCTTTGATTTATACAGGCCCAATACATACATAAGCAATTCGATGCCTACCACATAGCTTGTAGGTAAAGTCCGTGTTGTGGGACGAGTCGACGGTCTATTATATGTGGTTTGTAGCTAGGACATGTAGAGCAAATGGACACCTACGCTCCGGCCCGAAGAATTTTCGATTCCAACCACGCAACAACGCAAGACCTCGCCTTAGGTGGCGCTCATAAGTGGAAGGCGCAAGGTTAGCGGTTTGCCAAAGATAGAGCTAAATGAAGAGTCGTGTTGGTTGATTTCTGGTCCCGGCGTTAGGCAATAACGCCCAAGGAAATAGCGCCCAAATCGATTTGGAAATAACGCCCAAAAAAATCTCGTACAATTTGTTGTTGCAAAATATTTCGTCATTTTGGGTGTTATATCCCTTCCAGGGTTCGTTTTTTTGACAAGCAGTAAAGCCCAAAATAGTAAGTGGAAATGCATAAACAGTGAAATAATATATGGGGGCATGTTGCCCCCCTGCAACCCCCTGCTTGAATTTTCTGCTGGATTTTGGAGTAGGTGGGAGTTCGTACTGTAAAAAAAACCTTCAATGTATGTAATTTTGCACATACTCCAAATCTGACAGTAACCCCAAGCAGGAAGGTTTTTACGTATTAAACTGCAAATTATTTTTGGTTTTAATTTCCATCTTGTTGTTTATTTTTGGGCGCTATGCATTTTTTGGGCGTTATTTCCAAATCGATTTGGGCACTATTTCCTTGGGCGTTATTGCCTAACGCCTTCAGGTCCACCACGGACTGTAGCGCCAGCTGAATGGCCATTATAGTAGGTATTAATATTAACTACTTCAGTGGCAGGTAAGGGAGACCTCCCAAACATGTTTATTCAATATAGAAGGTATTTGAATTTAATCTAAAGCTAGAAATACATCGGCGGTTATCGCAGCTTTTTATTTCCAACCATTAAGTGCATCGATGATAACTTAAATCTAGTAGTCATATTGAGCATATCTCTCAACTGACTTGCAAATATTCACCCTTATTGCGAAGATCAACTATCAATCGGTTGACGATTGCCAAAATGTATCAATTAAGATTGATATTGGTATTGCGAAATACGATTGATAGAAATATAAGCTATTGTGAACATAACGCAAAATATAAAGTTATTGTGAATTAAAACTAAATTTTGACAGTTCTAAAATAATTTTTAATTTGAAGAGTGATTGTTACGACTTTCAAACAAATTATTTAAACAATATCCATAATTACCATAGTGTTACAAATCTGCGATTGTGCAATTTATGGAAAAACATGTCATCAGTGGAATTACTTTTTGATGATGATGAAGGCGAGACAAATTACGCGGAATTGGCTTCTATACCGAGGAGTTTGCGAGATAGATGCATCTCTTGGAACTGGAAAACCGAAGGTAGGAATGCAATTTCCAAGGCATGAAATTTGGCTTATTCTGTCATGTTGCCATAACAGTGTTTTTGAATAGAAGTCTGATCTTCTACGAGTGTCATGCGATTCTATTGCAATGCTTCGAGGTGTTGATTTTGCTTTTGTTTGAGGTGTTGTTTGTTATGCTCTTTGGATGACATAATTTGGGGATCTTCGCTGACTGGAGCTCGGTATTAGCGCTGCATCTGGCTCGTTCAACCCGAATTCATTACGCAAGTATTCAATTCAAGGATACGAATCACAGCCTCTTCCATATCATTAATCTGGTGACATTGGTTTGGGCCACCGCCAGTCGCAGATATTTCGACTTTATTTTCAACCTTTTTCTTTTTTGTTTTGCATTTCAGGTCGATCCATACCTAAACAAATGTAGAAATTTAAATTGATCATAAAGTTATTAGAAATGTTGTACAAGCTACCCTTTGCCATTTCTGCCAATCTCGCAAATTGTTCTTCGCCTGCGCACCAGTTTTGGAAATAAACCCTTTCGAGATATCAAGATTCTGCTCCATCAAATCAACCAATCTATTAAGTTGCCTTTTATTACTAACTATTTTAGCTCTTAAAAAATAACAATTAAAAACGTTGATCTTCAACAATTTTAAAAATACTTACATTTCTCTTTAACAGTCGTCTTTATCAACACCGAAATTCCGATTGATTGAAAAATTGACAGCTACCAATAAAATTGTTCACGATTGACAATCACAATACCGTTTTGTCAACCGACTATCGCTAATTGATGCAAGTTCACAATCAATCGATCAACACTTCATTGACAATTGATCGTCGAAATACCATTTCAAAAAATTGGTTGATAAGTATTAACTATCAATAGTTGATCTTTGCAATAGGGCTGATTAATTTTAAACTTCATCAAGTATAGCATACCATATTCCCCAAACTACCAAAGGTCCAAAGGGCACCTTTTATAAAACACTTCATAAATATTCTTATACATATTTGTTAACCGTTAACTAATCACGTGTAGTCCCTTTTGTCGCCTTATTTTCCCATTTTAATTTTGTTAATTTGATTTTTGTTGTCTATTGTCTATTGTATTCTTGTTGTAATTTTTATTTGTTAAATATATTTAGGTGTCTATACTAACAAATACGAATACTGTCCATAATTCATTGATACAAAATAAGATAACGCCATTTATGATCTAATTGATATTAATTAGGTGCAAAGGAGTTTTCTGTCATTTATTGCACTGAACGCCGGCAGCAACAAGTGATTTCCACGCCTGGTCTAACACAAGAAAATTAACCAATATACCTAGATATGTATAAGTTTTCTGCTCGACTGACTTTTCCCATAGATTTGTAGAATGCAGATACAAACATTGAACTGTGCATGCCCAATTCAGACTGATGAAATGGGCGTTGTGGGCAGACACGTACTACAATTCACCGCCGATTAATGCTGGTTACCATAGAATGGATTGTCCGACCTTGTTGAATGGATATGCACTTTATGTGTCAATAAATTACTCGGATTAATGGCTAACTCATTGTGCTTTGAGTAAGTATTTCATCAAAAAACGTTTAGCCACAGAGATAGGTATACCCAGTGCAATGGCTTTGATGACAAGTTCAATCATTTGCCGTGAATAGCTAGCTAGATACTAATGGGCCGGCGAATTGATTTTTTTTTTTAATTTCATAAATAACGAATTTAAGGTCATGGTAACGTGCAAGATAGACCATTGCACATTGAGTGTGCACACTTTTTTAATTATCCAATATAACTCAGAGTAGCTAATGCCGATTATATTACTTTCTCAATTTGTGCAACTACCTACATAGCTATATACATTTTTTAATTCTGCATATTTTTATATTATTTTTCAATACGATACTAAAAACAAGATGTGATAGAGATAACAACTTAATCTCCGATGCTAATAAAATACTCGTCACCCTGTTTAGCGCTAGTTACTAAACCTTGATTACGTCGTCGGATATCGAAACTTGACAGTGCATTGGAATAGATATAAATAGATCGGAGTTGTTTAGGTATAAACAATTCCATTTATGGCTTGGAAAATGTACAGTACAGAGATGTATATCACAACTCATGCGACTGTGCAATGTGGATAAAAAATGTGTCTCTATACGA
Source organism: Cheilosia scutellata (assembly GCA_955612985.1). Lineage (NCBI taxonomy): Eukaryota > Metazoa > Arthropoda > Insecta > Diptera > Syrphidae > Cheilosia > Cheilosia scutellata. The sequence goes on along the minus strand of OY015311.1, from coordinate 52,528,127 downwards.
GCACAAAAAAATCTATTAAGATATTCTAAATATTTGTCTATAAAAGCAAATTAGTTGTGAAAAAAGCCAAAGAACAATCTTGGAAGGATTTCGACGAAATATTAGACCGTGAACACAGATCTGCAAGCAAGGTGTTCTGGCAGACCATTCGCCGTCTTAGAGGAAGGAATTGAAACATTATTGAAGGAGTCAAATCCAAAGATGGTACACTTCTTTCCAATTAGGCGGACATCTTGCGCAGATGGAGCGAGCACTTTTCTGAATTGCTCAATCCAATCCAGGGCATTGAGCATGACAGATCCACCGCCTTAAGAAGGGCGGAAAATTGTCCCACGGTAGAGGAAGTCACTTTTGCGATCTCACTCACTCTTTTCGTCAGACAAGGACTTCCTCGTCGCTACCCTTCTGGGGTCGGATTTATTTTAAAAACTTTTCTTAATTTCTAATTAATACATTTTTGGTAGCTTAATTTTTTACCAATACGAAAAATAATCGCCTAGATTTAGTCTCGATCATCTCGGCGTGGTTGGCTCTGCTTGTCCGGGGCCAAAATTTTGGTATACCCTCTGGTCCATCTGGACCCAGATGACTCCCCACGGTATATTCAGGTGGAAAGTTGTCTTCCCACGAGCAGCGAGGTCGCTCCAACGAAGGCCCTCGAACGGATCGAGGGGGGTGGTAACATAGGTGCGTGCTCGGGCTCGCCGCTCCTTCCTCTTTTTGTTCCGGGTAGTGTGGGGTCCGGGGGCCTTTGGTGGTTGTGCTACTGTCCGCGTGGTTGGTGTGACGAGCACCCACTCGGTTGGTGGCGTATGGTCGAAATTGGGCTCGACCTTGTCGGTGGGCCCTGTGAGCGGAGTCTTGGCTGGTGGTTGCTGGGTGTCGCTCACTGGTATGGAGACCGCGGCAGTCGCTGGGTTTGGCTTGTCGTCGCCCCCGCTGCTGTTTAGTTGATGACTGTGGATGACCGCTTGTTGGTGACGGTCCGTTGGCGTCCGCCTGAGTCCCGGCTGCCGCTGTCCTGTATAGCGTTGACGGATGGGCCTGCATGCCGTTGGTCCCATTTTTCGGTCGCCTTTCGCCGTACTGCTCTGATCAACTCCATACAATCGAGTACTGGGGTTGGCGGTCATACTCGAGCTGGTGTGATGGTCTGCACCGAAATAATTTAGGCTTTTTACGGTAATCGGAGGTGGCCCAAATAAAGAATAACCAATTTTTCAAATGTGGGCGTATCCCACACCCTCTGAATGGAAAATCTCATGTTATGGACTTTTCCCAGTGTATGCACCACAGGATATAGTATTTCGCCAAATTTTACGATTCTAGGATGGCCGGAAGGGATTCATAATTTTAATGATAATCTAAGTGAGTGAGTCAGTTACGGTTTTTGCGATTTTTGAAGTCCTGTATGTTGAAAACCACTAATGCAAGTGATTTTTGAAGTTTTTGGGTGTAGTAAGTTAAACTGCGAAGTGTAAATTTAAGACTTATGTACTAATTACATAATGACCGATCAGTTGCACTCAGTAGTAAAGTGTCAGTCTCTTCCGTACGCTCGTATAGTCCGCTAGTTCGCCTTTGCTACTTCGAATAGAATAATAATTAGTTATGAAGTTTAATTAAGAATTTGTTAATAAATATACCTAAAGTTAAACAAATTGGAACTTCGTCTTTTGTAACTAAGAATATTACATTGGGTTAATTGGTTCCGAAGTTAGAGGGGGGTCGAAAACAGCCTGAGTTTGTTCCTGTAAAAAGGGTAAGTGCCTTTAGTAGAGAACTTGGCTGGGGCACTACCGTGCCCTTTGATCATTGTTTAAATAACCCTGAATGTTCACTATATGTGCGCAAACTTAAAATAGCGAAGGAGCAAGTTAATTATTAGCAATTATCGTCATTCAGATGTATATATTTAAATATACAAGGTCTACTTAGCAATTACAGTGAATTACAATGGGCCTTACCAATAATCATTTTTAGTCTTCAACTTAAATATTTCGACGGTCACAATGGATAATTTTATATGGAGATTTTCGCCATTGTGACTTCGTAAAAGTTAGCCTGGACACTAAAAATGATTATTAGTACAGCGGAATGTCTAGTTGAGGAAGAGGATGTGGATATAATTGCATTAAGTGAAACACATGTAACAAAAAAATATGATTTAGATAGGTAATTTTTAAATCGATGGATATGATCTGTTAAGAAGTGTCTTTAGTCAATCTGGTCATACTGGTGGTGTCGCATTTTTTATAAAAAAATGGTATTAAATGTTCAGTTGTAAACAAAATTATTGTACGCATGAAACTGTGGTGTCTAATTTAAAGTGCAATATAACAGCCATGCTGAAATAAATCTTTGTCAAAGCCTCAGTTCTGCGATAATTTAAATGAACAGTGCAATAATAGCCGTTTTTTATTATCAGCGTGATCTGATCCGGATCAGATCATGAAAATAAAACAAACTGGATGATTGATTAAGTTGTGGCAACAGTTGTTTTTCCCATATAAAATCCAATACCAATTATTACAAATTTCAAACTCAAATGTGGCGTTTGAGTTTGACATTTCGCTTGTTGTGTCGGGGTTGTTACCATATGGATACAAATCTGCATACATTTAGCTTTCAATATTTTTTTTGGCAAACTATGTTCAAATGTTATGTTCAAATATGCATCATAATTATCCGTATTGTACTGCTAATATTTGCATATTTCTGTGCTATATGGCGAAACAAAACATCTCGAAAGTCGGAATAGTAACTTATTCGAATTTGATAAAATGCTGAACTGATTTTTTGTGCTGTTAATTGTGTTTCTGTGTTGCTATAATTTACAGGGACACCAACATTTAAGAATGAAATAAACAACGCCATGAAACAACAACGAGAAAGTTGAATTAATTTTCAGATCATATTTCGTGATATCGATGAAAAGCAGGATCACATGTTGTTGTTGTAAGTGCATGTAAATCGATGATCTATATGGATCATAATCATAGCTGATAATAAAAAACGACTAATGACATCGTCATATTTGTTGATTTTAATATAAATTGGTATGAGCATACCGATACGTACTGTAGACGTATATGCGAAATAATGAACAACAATAATCTTTCGATGGTAATAACAGTACCAACTCGAATAACTTCAAATACTAGAGCACTAATCGACTACGTTTAAACAAATAACAGTCCAATAGTAAATGATGAAGTAGATCATAACTTAAAGATAAGTGATCTTGAAACAATTGATAACATATATTGATAAATATTCAAGTAATAAGAAACAAATAAAATATTGTAAATACCTAACCTTTTTATAAGTGAACTCATGAACAGATCGTTATTTTTAGAATGTAGTGAAGAAAGTAGTTAAAATTTAAACACACTGCGTGACCAATTTGCAATAGAGTTAAAATCTGTGATAAATACCATGATAGTGACCAAAACAGTTCCATACATAAATGCCGAGTGGTTTGACGTCGAATTAAAACGAGCAAAGTTTACAAAAAATAATTTATATAAAATGACTGGGACATTTTCGCTGGTATAGAAACTATCGCAAAAACAAGGTAAGGCTAGCTAAATCTTACTTTAAAAGAAGAAAAATTAGTACTGCTAACAATCAAAAAGACATGTGGCGTCAGCTAAAAAAATACGTACTGCATAAGACAACAATAGGCGCGTTTTTTTTTGCAATCCTATATGGGCTTAGCAAGTTTTCCATACAAACCGTTAGCCCAGATAAAAACTGTGCTACCAATCTACGATTGCTTTAAATGTTATCGAAAGTGCTATCGATTGTGTCATAAATGTCGTTAATTTGACAACCAAAATTAGATGAAAAAAAAAAAAGAAAATACACAAACGTAAACAATTAAAATAAAATACCATGGAGAAAAAAGAAAAACGAAAAATGTTTACTCGAGAGGAGACATTGGGGCTGCTTAAATGCTACAGTGCACGTAAGGAGGAGTTTGTGCACTCGCGGAAAAAAAAATTCCATATGCAAATGTTTTGGAAGACATGATCTTCCAGGGCCTTACGGTAGTCATAGCACTTTTTTCTTCATGTGAAACAAAGCTTAATTATTTTTTTCTAATTCTAGGATTCAAGCACAACCGTGGAAGCACTACAGGGGAAGATAAAAACCCTGCTAAATGCATATAAGGCTGCAAAAGACCATCAAACTCAGACCGGAGCTGCGCCGATTGAAATTCCATACGGCGAAGAGTTGGACGAAATTTTTGGTTCGAAGCCAATCATTTCAAACAGCCATAAACTCCAAGTTGGTTTTAAAAAAGTAAAACCCCTTTCTGAAAGGCAACCTGCACAACCTGGGAGCAGATCAGCGACACCAACGTCACCAACATCAGATAGTGCGGAGTCCGGCAGGGGTTTTAGTTTTGCTGGTGAATCACCAGACCTACTGTCGCCAACACCATCAACATCTCGGTTTGTTGCATCCCGCAGGCGTTTTAACGTTAGGACTGCATCACCAGACCCACTGTCGCCAACACCTTCAACATCTCGGTTTGTTGCACCCGGCAGTCGTTTTAACTATGGGGATGATTCATCAGATTTGGGGTCGCCAACACCATCAACATCGGTATATGGTGCATCCGGCAGGCGTCTTAGCCTTAAAAGAAAGGCTCCTGCTCCATATCAGAAATATCTGGCCGAGAAGGTGAAGCTGAAAAAAGAACTGGTTAAGCGAAAGTTGGAACAAAAAGAGAATTTTCTTTCAGAAATGAAAAAAAAAAATAGAAGACAAATGGGTTGCCGATGCTCTGTCAAAAAAGAAGCTGAAGAAGCTATGCGGCAAACCATTGAAAAAATGCTAAAAAAATTAATTATTAAAATCAAAAAAATTATTTTTATTATACAACAGGAAGATATATTCACTTTGCCTTTACATTTTTAATTCGAAAAAACAGTCAGAATAAGGATCAAATTCTGAATCGATTTAGCCATGTCCGATTGTCTTTCTTTCCAGCTGGCCGATGATAACATTTTTGCTTGTTTTAGATTATGTTTCGTCCTTGCAGATAATCAAAGAGAATGGCACGTCGGTCAACAGGTGGATCTGCTATGGCATCTATTGCATCATTTTCTTCAGGTAATCCATTGTTTATCAGTTCTGATGAATCTACGGAATACAAGTCGTCGTGGTCAATGCAAATGTTATGCAGAACACAAGCATCCACGATGATATTTGTAATCGATGGATCGGATCGTCTGCTCCGTAAACTTAAGCAACCTTCGAAATCCTCCTTTTAACAAACCAAAAGCATTTTCGACAACGATTCTTGTGCCTGAATGAATTTTGTTGAAAGCGGGTTGTTGTCTCCGCCGTTTAACAGTCTGCAGAAGTGTTCTTTCTAGATCCTCAGTAGGTATTGGGGCGCTTTGTCCTGGGAATTCTGTGCTAGAAAGAGACAGAAAATGTGCGAGAGAGAGATAGAGTGAGATGGCTGTGGCTGGGTGTGTGGCTATGCGTAGGTGGTAGGTGATTGATTAGGTGTGTGGCTAGGGTGTGAGTTGGTTGGTTGGGTGCGCAGGTGGTGGTTTTTGAGTTGGTTGGCTGGGTGCGTAAGGTCAATGGACAGGATTTTATGCTTGGCTGTGAGTTGGTTGGTTGGGCATGTGCATAGGGTCAGGTAGTGGTTTTTGAGATGGTGCGCTGGTGTGCTAGTTTGTGCAGGGTCAGGTAGTGGATGGATTTTTTTTTGTGTTGCTAGAGCTGAAGAGGGGGTGAACGAATGCTGGAAAAAGAAATATTCGAAAAGAAATTTTGAACAAAAAAAAAATAATTTTTATAAATTGTGAGTTGGTTGGTTGGGCATGTGCATAGGGTCAGGTAGTGGTTTTTGAGATGGTGTGCTAGTTTGTGCAGGGTCAGGTAGTGGATGGGCTGGTGTTGCTTTGTTTGCTAGCTGGTAGACTGGTGTTGCTTTATTTGCTAGAGCTGGAGAGGGGGTGAATGATGATTTAATTTAATATAAAAGAAGATGGTTTGGTGAGTTGTATGTTATAGATTATGCAATGTTCTATGAGAGTAGGACGAATGAGAGAAGAAGAGTTTACACTATAAGAAACGATAAAGTTCAGGTTTACACGGGGAAAATTTTTGCATAACTTATTGTCGATTTGTGGGAGAAGGAATAATGTTTTGGTGTGAGAGGTTAAGGGAGGGTGAAAACCTGTGTACTTGTGAAGTTGGTTGGACACAAATAAAAGTCTCGGATGTAATGATGAAAAGATCGACTTGTGAACTCCATGCTACACCTGAAGATGGGTCATCTTGTTTGATTTTTCGTTTGAAAAATGGAGAATGTATAAGTTCTATTGCAAACCTAGCAATAAATCTTCAAGCCTTTCAACATGTTAAACTGCAGGTGTTCGGTGGTGATATAATAATGTATGGTGAGGTTATACAGAACTCAAAAGCTAGAAGAAAAACTAATAATTTCCCGACTGATTGTCCGTTTGGTGATGTTGAAACATTAAAATTGAGAGCATCAGAGAAAATAAAAAGCCGTGCCGTAAGAGATACTGATTTAGAATTGAAGGTCGATAGTTCAGGGATTACGTCACCAGATCAATCTGCTGATAAGTTTGTATAAGTACGCTTTATAATTCACACTCTGTATTACACATTTCCAAGTTTAAATGTGCTAGTTTATGCCTCATTTGTTTTATTACAATACTTTATTTCAAAGGAAGAGGAGGTGTTGAAAAACTAAGGAAAATGCATTCAATTCTATGGATTATAACCCTGTTTCCATTATTTCTTAATGGTCTACCGCTTAATGTTGACCTAAAAAATGTGAATAATGCTGACAACGTAACATTTGATCTGAATTTACCCAACAATGATACAGTACAAATTGACTTATCTTTTCGTTTATTGACTGTTTCGCCACGTAACAACAACAACAACAACAATGTCAGTTCAGCACCAACATTGAATGATGACATCATAACACCAACAACTGAAAGAATTAATGAGAAGAAGTATGTTTCTGTAAAGGAGGCCATAGAAGGATTTAGGCAAGATTTAATAAAAAAAGAGAGTGAAATATCCGGGATAATTGAGAGCAAAGATATTTTTTATAGACACTTTAAGTTAGAATTTGACGAAAATAAAGAACTAACTATCCGCTGTACCTATGATAGTAACTATAAACAACGCAGCCTGGATATATCCTGTTTCGAGTATCGCGAATTTTCAGAGGAAAGAATTCTGAGCAATGGAGAAGTTGAATTCGTGGCTAAGGGAGAATTAAACAATGAAGACAATGTACAAATAGTGAATCTTAAATCGATGAGACAAACCTATAAAATGAATATTTTACAACATTTGTTTTTTATTTATCCAAGAATTATGGGCATTGGAGAAACCAAGCCATTTAACATAAACGTTTACGCCTTTTGTTTGCAGCACTTTCTCCACAAGGAATGTAGTGGGAAATTTAGATTTTTGTAATTCTTCTTCGTAAAAACTTCCGCTTACAGGTTGATCTTGATAGTCTTCTAATAAATACGTGATTGGTCTTGTTGGATTTACTTTTCGTACTTTAAATATTTCCGTTGTCCAGTTTGGGGTGTAGCCTTTTTCAAAAACATGTTTAAACTTGCTGATGCGCACATTATCACCAACTTTAAATTTTCCTTTCAGAACAACTTTTATATGTTTGAAAACGGTTGATAGTAATTCTTTTTCATTTGTCTTATTCACATCAACAGGGCGTCTTTTTATTGTTCTATGTGTAGAGTGGTTGTATGTCTTTACTATATCACTCAAAATAGGTATCCATTTGTAATTACCATTAAAGCTGAATTCTTTCCACATCTTCTCCTTAAGGGTGCGATTAAAACGTTCAACAATTGATGCTTTTAATATACTATAGCTTGAGTAGTGGTTAATTTTGTATTGTGCCATTAAATCCTTAAAGTTTCGATTGAAAAACTCTTTACCATCATCGGTTTGTAGATTTGCTGGTTTTCGATGCGAGCTGTCAAAAATAGATTTCATAGCCTGTATAATAGAAGACGAGGACTTGCTTTGTAGGGGAATTGCCCATGCGTATTTTGAAAATGTATCAATCACAGTCATGATATATATATAACCATTGTTCTGCTTACTATGAGGTAACATCTCAACGAGATCTGCCTGCCATAAATCATCAAATCCTTTGATGATAACCCGCCGACGATTGAAATTTCTCCGCGCAGGTTTGTGTAGCTCCTCAACAACATTTCTCTTACTCATATTGTAATAGAATGAATAAAAAACGAAAGAAAGTTACATTAAAATAGTATTTTATTTTTCTAATCTTTTATATAATGACATTAAATTCTTAATTCTAATCAATTTGCTTTCAACCATATAACATGCGCAAGTATCTGGTCCTTCTTGACATAGATTTGTAGACCAAGGACAGTTGATAAAATGACATCCATGAACAGAAGTGGTGGAAGATACGTTATCAAAATTCCTTAGAAAATTAATACAATCTATCATTTCACTGTAATGCTCGTCCAGAAGAACATGTTGATTTGTTTTTAGAAACTTTAAAATCTCATCGAAGATTGTAGAAGTATTTATTCCAGACATGTTTTCAAGTCAGATTCCCAGTGTGTACTAAACAGACGAGTTTAGATACTATGGTATATTTATACCTCTCGAGCATATACTTTCCATTCTTATTGACCAAGTCTTAAAATCAGTGGTGATCGTAAAGTTTTATGGAATACAGCTACTTCCTTGACGATAAATTCGTTATTCGGTCCTCGAAATCCCTGAACACAACAGTGTATGATTCTAAAGTTTTATCCATTTTTTCTAGTTTATCGTCGATATTGCGTAGTTTTAAAGACTCATCACTTATGGTTGCAATGATAGCATTAAAATTGTTACCTACGTACTGGCGATGATTGTTTAAGACTTTATCTTGAGCGGATACTTTGTTATCTACGTATTCCTTATTGGTAGCTTGATGAGGTAAAGTAGGAACACCTACATTGCTTAGACATTTTCCATCAATGTTAAAATCTCCACTTGGTAATAGTTTAAAACCTCCACCTGGAGGTCCTTGAGGACCAATTGCTGATCTAGGGAAGCGACGGGAACTCCTTCCGAACTTGTCAACACTCATTTTGTTAGGGCTGTTGTATTTTCAAAACGGGCTGTTGTATTTTCAAATGGGCTGTTGTATTTTCAAAACGGGCTGTTGCACTTTCAAAAGGGGGGTTGTTGCAGTTCCAAGTAGAGCGGTAACGGTTTAGGGTCTATTCATTTACACGGATGTTTGACGACTGAGCAGTGCAATTGCTTCAAATGATTTCTTATACCTTCCTTTATCAATACTTGAATCCTTATCAATAACCAGGAATCCATATGTATCTTTCCAACATGATGAGCACAAGTTTCGGAATTGATTAAATGTCATATCAGAATTTACATGGTCATTATATATATGTTTTAGATTAAGTTCGTCTTGCTTGAAAAGAATCAAATAATTCGCATTATCTCGAATCAGATGCTTCGGAATATGAGTATATGACTGACACAGGTAGAAGCTATCCACCTTGTTATGGCGGCCCATACAAAAATAGTCCCGTATATTATTTTGCTTGTCACATGCTACATCGTCAAATATAAATATGGAATTTGGTTTTGCCTCAGAGGGTGGTATAATTTCGCTATTATTTGAAAACGCATTATATTCCATGCCCTTGATGGACTTTATTAGTCTTCTCAAATATGAATATTTCGGTTGATGTAGAGACTTTGAATAAATGTAAACGTTTTCAAATTTTAATCCATTAGAGTCGAGGAGAATACTTAACATGACATTTGTTTTTCCACAGTTTGATGGGCCTACAATTATCCCCCGTATACTATTGGGAAATAATGATCCATGTTTCCTTTTCTCTTTGGTTTTACTATCGAAATTCTGTACCTTTATGGTGTCTTCTTGCTTTATAAACTTCATTTTACTAAATGAAGACAAATAGTATAAAACGGGTTGTTTTATAGTAAATTATTTCATATAACCACTCAGCACGCAGAGATATAAAAATGATAGATTTTCAAGTTCATCCTCTCAGTCGAAAACATCCATTCCAAGGGTACGGACTAGTAAATTCCTTAATCAATAAACTACCTTTTGAACTGCATCTACCTTCATATAATTTTTGTGGTCCTGGAACTAAATTAAAAGAACGTCTTGCTAGAGGAGACCGTGGAATTAATCAATTGGATGAAGCTTGCCGTGAGCACGATATTGCATATTCAACTAATAAAAACCTGAGTGACCGACATATTGCTGACAAAATTTTAGCTGAGAAAGTTTGGCAAAGAGTAAGGGCTAAAGATTCATCACTATCTGAAAGAGTAAATAGTCTATTGGTCACGAGTACGATGAAGGCTAAAACTAAGCTCGGTATGGGTGTACGCACGAAAAAAGCAAAGCGAAATAAAAAAGTCGATTTATTCAAGAAGGCAGTCAAGGAAGCAAAAATTGCTATACGTGAGCCAAAAACCGGAGATCCAAATGAGATTGCACTAATCGCCTTAAAAGCTGCGAAAAATGTCTTAAGGAATAAACCGAGGAAAAATATTCTAGAACCTCGAGTAATACCTTTACCAAAAATTGGGGGTTTCCTACCTCTCTTACCCATCTTTGCCGGGTTGTCAGCGCTTGGATCTCTATCTGGAGGGGCTGCTGCAATAGCAAAATCAATAAGAGATACAAAAATCGCCAGGGAACAATTGGAAGAAAATAAACGCCACAACCAGTCTATGGAGGCTTTGAAAATTAATCATGGCAAGGGACTTTATCTACAGACGTATAAAAAAGGCTTTGGTCTTTTCCTTAAACCTCAAGATTCAAAAAACTAATAAAATCGCTACCTAATCACCCTCTCACCAATACCGATATAGCAGCTTTCGGAAAAATGAATATACCCCATTTTCGTGGTGTTTATATGAGAGATGTATTACCAGCAAAACCGTTTAGCAGAGAATGTGGAATAATTAATTTGGACAATGAAAGCGGTCCAGGTACTCATTGGGTAGCATACATCAAAAATCGAGAAAATGTCAAATATTTTGATAGTTTTGGTAATCTGAGGCCCCTTTAGAAGTTGTCAAATATTTGGGTGGAAACATGGTTTATAATTACAACAACTGTCAAAATTTTGATACGTATATATGTGGCCATTTATGTTTAAAATTTTTATTAGATCAAATAAATAACTGAACAAAATCAAATTGTGTTTCATTTCCTTTCAACAGTAATGTCGTTAACACTCACGCTAAGCGGTAACCAGTCAACTCTCACTGCAGAGTATTTCCCTCCCTTCATTCTAAATTCTGATTACGTATGTGGGTTGGTTGACTTCCAGACCTACAATTCTATACCTAATGTAGATCAGTTTAATAATTTATTTCATTTTGGTACTGATGTAATAGCACTACCTACTGGTTCCTACGAGATTGAAGATATAAATAACTGGATACAGGAGAATATCAAAATACATAATAAGAAGGACCCTAATAAAATATCAATTCATGTAAAGCCAAATAATAATACGTTGAAATGTGAAATTTATACCAACATAGAGATTGATTTCTCTCGGCCGCACTCTATTGGAACACTTTTAGGTTTCAGTAGGAGAAAACTAGAGGCAAACAAGGCACACGAATCGGATCTTTATGTTGACATCAATAGGGTGAACATTATCCGGATAGAATGTAATTTAATCGCTGGAACATATATCAATAATCAATCAGCACATAGGGTAAAACCCCCAGTACTGAGCCCCCTTAAGGATAATTTCGAGTTTGCTTCTTTCGCATAAATAATTGTTTACATGTATGGAAACACGTTTTTCACTAAATCAAAGGTTGATTAATTCTAATTGTATTTAATTATTTGTTTTTTTGTTAGTTTTTGTAAGATTTAAATAAAAGAAAAATATTTAAAAAGTTCGAAGAGGTCTAGTAGTGAGCCCCCATGTTCCTAATTTGAGCTCTTTCCGTTCCAGTAACGAGCCCCCATATAAAACCATATTTTTCACAAAGTTGTATGCAGTAGTATGTTAGTTAGTATGTACGCGCATGGGTCTAATATTGGTTTTGTATGGGACCGACATAGCCTATTTTCAAGAGCAACCTGACGACAGCCAGTCCTCTCACAAAATTTCATTCACAGACAGACGGACGGACATGGCTAAATCGATTTAGATTGTGATCCTGATTCAGAATATATATAGGGTAAAACCCCCAGTACTGAGCCCCCTTACCAGTAATGAGCCCCCTGGATGTATTTCGTTCTAAAGCTAAGATTCTGTTATTTAAAAAGAAAATGTTTTCTAATCAAAATCTTCCGTTACATTTTTACTTGTAGTCTTTTAATTATTTTCCTATATGGTGTCACTTATGTTATTAAAAAAATTCGGTAAATGCGGACATAGGTATACTACATGAGTTCTCGGTGAATGTTAGCCCAGGCTATAAAATAATTGAAGTTCCTCAAAACGTCATCTATTTACCGGTGAACGCCAAGAGGATAAGTTCTATAACCCTGAATCTCTTTGATCAGGACGGTAATCCTATAAACTTTAGAGGTGAAACTATAACAGTTCGACTGCATCTCAAACCTAAATAATGATAATATACGACTCTTATAAAAGAATCGAAAGTACTATTAATCCAGTCAATATACCTTCGACACCTGGACGGAGAACATCGCAACATCTTACCATACAAAATCAACAATTTCTATTGTCACAGGGGTACAGATTGAAGAAGTAAGACATGCTAAATATTTTTGAAGAACCAAGACTTGAGGAGAGTATCTCAAGATACGAATATCACACTTACTCGCCATACTTGAACAATTTCGATAAAAATGAAATTATTCACATTTGTGTGCAACATCAAAATCTTAATATACTACCTTCAGAAAGTTATATTTATATTGAAGGAATTCTATCAAAAAGTGATGGAAAATCGGTCAGCAAAACAAAACTCGTAAATAATACTGCTGCATTCTTATTTGATGAAATTCGCTATGAACTGAACGGAATAGAAGTCGACAGCAATAGAAATGTTGGCATCACATCCACAATTAAAAACTACATTTCTTTAAATAAAAACGAAAGTGAAATGCTGTATAACGGAGGCTGGTCTCCCGACTCTCACATAAGTGTTAATGGGTTCCATTTTAATTTCTGTCTGCCGTTAAATAAACTATTAGGTTTTGCTGAGGATTTCAAGAAAATTATTCCTAATGCTCGACATGACTTAATTTTAACACGTTCTCGCACAGATGACAACTCTCTAATAACCGATGAAGATGAGAAAGTAAAGATAAGTTTACTTAAGGTTCAATGGAAAATACCTCATGTCAATTTAGCTGATTCCGTTAAACTAAATCTATACAAATCTATAAAAGATGGTGAGTCGATGAAGATTGCATTCCGAAATTGGGATCTGTATGAATATCCATCATTACCTGCCAACACCACTCATCACGTTTGGAATGTTAAGACAACTTCACAAATGGAAAAACCTAGATACATCATTTTTGCATTACAAACCAACAAACGAAATAATCTTAAAGAGGATTCAACCTGTTTTGATCATTGTAATATTACAAATCTGAAGGCGTATTTGAACTCGGATGTTTATCCATATGAGGATTTGAATTTGTCATTTGACAAAAATAACATTAGCATACTATACAACATGTATGTAGAGTTTCAGAAAAGCTACTATAATCGAATGTTTGCTGAACCCTTGCTAACACGAGGTGAATTCAAGTCGCGATCTACTATTTATGTAATAGACTGCAGACATCAGAATGAAATGCTAAAAACTGGACCCGTTGACATTCGTCTGGAAATTAAATCATCCAAACCAATACCAGACAATACATCAGCATACTGCCTGATGCTCCATGACCGTATCATCAATTATAATCCTCTAAATCAAATGGTTTCTCGTGTTGTATAGTCAGTTGGATATAAGCAGTCATCAAAGAAACAACAATGTCTTTCATTATTGATGTTCAGGGATTTCGAGGACCGAATAATGAATTTATCGTCAAGGAAGTAGCTGTACTACATAATAATAGCCATCATCATCATTTCATTTTGAAACCTCCGTTTAAATTTAACCAATTATCATCACCGCTAAGAAAGCAGGCAAAATGGCTCTATCTTAATCATCATGGCCTAACCTGGGATGGAGGATTTACTAAATTTCACAAAGTAAAGCAATATCTTCAAAGAGAAATCAAGCATACATCCGTCTATACTAAAGGAAATGAGAAAGCACAATGGTTGAGAGGACTCTTTGACGAAAATGTTGAGATCATCAATGTGGAAGACATGGCGTGTCCTAATATGGATGAATTAAAACGGTCATATCCCAATGAAATGAAATGCATGTTACATAGCAAATGTTGCGCCCTGCAGAATGTCTTTTTGATAAACAGATATTTATATGATGATAATAAAGAAAACAACATCTCCATATTATGATTAATTTTATTATAAAATAAAGATTTTTTTAAAAAGAACCTGACTTATTTCTGTCTTTTATAGCCATATGGTAGGGAGCTATGATCATCTAGAAATCTCCTCTTCTCCGCTCGGGGTTTGTATGTTTTGATTTCGGCAACAGTGATAATTTCGTGTTCTCGTGTTCGGCGTATATTTTTTGATAAAATTTTTATATCCTCAGCGTTTTCAGCATTAAGTACTGATTCCTTAATAGATTCAAAATTTACCTTACTTGCTGCTGAGTAATTAAGATTTATCCCTTTGACCTTGCAAACAACTTTTTCACTGCCGTCTTTTGGACTATAGACTTTGTAGGCGTAATTTTTTGGACCGCCGCTTACAAATTCAGCAATATAACTTCCGTGACCATAACACTCTAATTCATCAGTCATATCACCTATGAATTCGCCAGTCTGGGGTTCAACTTCTCCCTCACGACTTATGTAAATCACCGAATACGTATCATAGTATAATACTCTATCACCCAATGATTCCAGGTAACTGTACAGTTTTAATCGAGCCTGTGTGGTTGTATAAGCTGCAATACATACGTTGACTGTCGACATGGTCTCTGCTTCTTCTTCTTTATATGACCAGTTTACTACAAGAGTGTCCTCATTAATAGGTAGTATATGACAGATTTCAATAGTGGGATCTAATAGCATTTGGTATAGTTCAGCCGAAGTATTAACTATGGAAGTTTTTTGTTGGTTTTCTCTTTGACCGAATTTGCCCCAGAACGAATTCAATATGAGCTTAGCAAAAGATCTCCTCCCAGGGTTATTGGAAATGTCAGCAATATCTAATTTCACATCTTCATTCTTTAGAAAATCATCTATATACTGGTTTCTTTCTTCCTCAGTAACACATTTACTAGGCCACCCTGATGCCTCCTGTTTTATTTTAATAAATTTATTCATCATTTGAGTGAAAAGGCCATCTGATTTTGCAGCTTTATCATATTGTATCATTGAATATTCCCATATTTCGAAAATATCTAGTAGCTTATATCCTTTCTCCACAGCTTTCAAGATCTCATCTATAGCCCAGGTTCCTTGTAAGGCTCTAGCGTCATCATTATGATTGCAGTATTCTTCTTGATATAACTGATTGCTGCATGTTCTACATAGGGTAAACATGAGTTTATTATTTTGCTTTATAGGTAATACGGGGTGTAGTAACTGTTCTGGTGGTAGTATTCTGCATTTAATAATTCCACTGATGCTTTGCAAATCTATTTGAGAACAATCGGTAGTGTGAACCTTAGGATGACCCACTGGAAATTTACCATACTTGCAGACCCATGGATATAGGGAGCATACATCTATATATTTGATTTTTTCACCTTCCTTACATTTGTAGTAGTTGTATGTATTGCCAGTTCGTCCTCCATAAAATGCGTCGTGTGGATTTAACGGGGTACCATAGATTAGAGGATGTGTTTCTAAATATTTGATATCATCTATACTCTTTTGTTTTTCAAAATCACAACCCCACATTTCAATCACTTCATAGCCTAATTGTCTTAGCCGAGTTGATTTAGAAATGGTGTTTTCATATCGGCGATTTAGGGTATCATATGGACTATCAGTCAAGGGTATATTGCGGTCTTTTTTCATCAAACATGAATGTCCATGATAATAGCAGCCATGAAACTCGAAAATCTGTTTAGTTTCCTTACAAAATCCATCAACTTTCACACCAGCCACTATCACCTCTTTCTCTTTAGCTGCATGTTGAATGTCACAACCACGTTTCCTTTCTTCCAAAATAAGCCATTCGATTGCCTGGCGTGATTGATTATCAGCATATCTGTACCCGTTTCTAGGAATTAATCCTATTGTATCAGCTTTGAGGAAATTACGTCTATACACTAGATTACACGCAGACGCTATAGTCACAGATTCCAAAAATGGCTCCACATTGCATTGATCAAGAAAAATATTTCTGAATTTCATACATGCTTCCGTTAAAATTTGTACATCGTTAACACAGTATTCAACAAGATCCTTCTGCATATTAAATTCACTGTGTTTATTTTCTTCATACCACTGCAAGAATACTTTCCGATCATTTATCTTCATAGCATCTGGATTGTAATATTCCACGGGTGGTAAAGGACCAATATAATTTTCATTTTCTATGGTATTGAAGAAATGCGGAAAATAACCCTTTTTTAGTGTCTGTGTTAAATCAAATGCTTTTGGAAGAGCTGATAAAGCCATAGGGAAATAGTTTAACGAATCTATAAATTTCACATTACCAAGCTTCATGAGTATTATTTTAGTTCCTCTCATAATCAATTCTGGTGTAAATTTAGTTTTTTGCAGTATATAGTGTAGAATGAACTGATGATCATACGCCTGTCCATTATGAGCCAGTACAATAATTCTTTTAAAAATTGCTCGAACACTGAGAATGTATTCTAAGAAATCGAATATAACGTTTTGGCCTTTCTTTATATTCATTCTGAATTTACATTGTTGGCAAAAGTATAGATTGTTTTCATTTAAACACCGGTCACATCTTTGTTGGAAAACACATAAATTCGGTTCATGAAGTTTAATGGGCCCCGTAAAATCCTCAATTACCTTTTCACCAATAACTTTTTCTTGACGGCTCTCCAAATCATAAAACACATACAGAACACTTTCTAGTCTTGGACTTCTTGTATCGGGTTGAATATAGCACAAATGTTCTTGAGGAACATGTTTATCACAAACTTTACAAAAGTATTCACCGCAGATATGCTCTCTGTTTGCTTTATATGTTTTTAGACACATGGTACATATTTTTACTGTTTCACAAATCGCACGATTTTTTGATGATCCGGATGCTTTATGTTTATCAAAACATTCCTGTCCTCTAAAACTTCTGTTACAATCTGTACAATTAATTTCATCTAAGTTCGTTGGGCAGCTTGGTGTTTGCTGACATTGGGGACATGATTTTTGACATCTATGCGAGGTTTTATTGTTGTACGGTATATTACAGTCGTCGCAAAAATACGAGCAGCTAAACACTGCAGTCAAGGAAGTTATAACGTTGAAGTGACCTTTGAAGTATAGTAAATTTACTCTCTTGTTACTGTTATTGTTAGGGTCATCAAATATAACATTTCGCCCTTTCTGTCCATATTCATAGACTTTGATCTTATATTCCTTAAAGTGATTCTGAAAGATACGAAGCTCTGGAATACCACAAACGTCGGAGGGTATAGTAATACCAGTTATGCTTATGAGATTTGATGTTCTTAGATCCTGAAGTTTGTTATTATTTCGTAGGATTTTTCTATATTCAGGGTCTCGATCTACATTAGCAATTGCCACGACTAATGCTCGGGGTAAACAAAAGTTGTCTTTGTTGTTTATTACCACTATTCCTCTTCGTTTTGCACATTCTTCATCAAAGGAATTATATTTTGTTCTTCGGTATCCGCTTCCTTTAGGGAGTCTTACAGATGTCACATTTATGCGAAAAGTATCCGTACTTAGACCTGTAGAATTACTTTGAAAAATTTTGGAAATCATTTCCCATACCTCGTTCCAATTTAATTCACCAGCCTTTTTATAATTCATCCAGCCAGGACCGTGATGCTCGAAATTCTTCCCCGTAAATGTTATGCCCACCATATCGGAAGAATCAAGTTCTGCAGTGACACGTTTGAACATACCCTCCACAGCGTTCTGAATCCAAGTTGTTGGCTCAGCATTGTCGGCCATATCCTTTATGCGGAATTCAATTTTGCGACCTTTCAAATTAAACCGCCGGACCAATGTAGATGTATCGTTGACAACCTCAAAACACTTTAGAACAAAAGAAAATACAGTACATCAGTTTCACATTTTATTTTTATTTTATTAAATAGTACAATTTTATAAAAAAGGTTACAAATATGGCAGGCTAACCTCTGCTTCTTCCTCTGCTATTGGATGGAACTCTAGCTCAAAGGAATTCCCGACAGGTCGCACCACCTCCATCTCGCTCCTGGTAAGGACCTTCAAAGTTTCATCATCTGCTTCATTGAAACGCGTTGGTAGAAAAACCTTATTTTTCTCCAGCTCCACCAGTACCCTTGGTCCGTACTTTGTTTCACATCTCATAGTATGAATAATGCGGTACTTCTTCTTCAGAGCCAGCACTTTCATGCTCTCTAAAGGCTTAGCTTTTCCAAAATTATTGAGTGCGTCCATTTCGTTCTAAAATAAAATAAAACTGATGGTTTCTTGCTTCTATACCGGGGTTTTTATACCCCAAATTTTAAACTAAGACGAAAAGGTTTTAAAAAATAAAGTTAACCCTTAAATTAACATATTACATCAATTATAGATTCCTATCCCTCCCTCCTATTAGAATACAGCCATATTTCATTCAAATTTGTGTCTCCCTTTCTTGACCATAAAATAAAGCTATAAATTCTTATCTCGATCTTCCTTTTAAAAAATAAAGTTAACCCTTAAATTAACATATTACGTCAATTATAGATTCCTATCTCGGCCCTCCTATTAGAATACAGCCATATTTCATTCAAATTTGTGTCTCACTTTCTTGACCATAAAATAAAGCTATAAATTCTTATCTCGATCTTCCTAATAGAATGCACCCGCATGAATTATAGATTCCTATCACTAGGGTCTCATTGGCGGGATCGATTCTTTGATCTAGGTTAGCTATCAACCTGGATACCTGGTGATAAAAAAAGAATACAGCCATATTTCATTCAAATTTGTGTCTCACTTTCTTGACCATAAAATAAAGCTATAAATTCTTATCTCGATCTTCCTAATAGAATGCACCCGCATGAATTACAGATTCCTATCACTAGGGTCTCATTGGCGGGATCGATTCTTTGATCTAGGTTAGCTATCAACCTGGATACCTGGTGATAAAAAAAGAATACAGCCATATTTCATTCAAATTTGTGTCTCACTTTCTTGACCATAAAATAAAGCTATAAATTCTTATCTCGATCTTCCTAATAGAATGCACCCGCATGAATTATAGATTCCTATCACTAGGGTCTCATTGGCGGGATCGATTCTTTGATCTAGGTTAGCTATCAACCTGGATACCTGGTGATAAAAAAAGAATACAGCCATATTTCATTCAAATTTGTGTCTCCCTTTCTTGACCATAAAATAAAGCTATAAATTCTTATCTCGATCTTCCTAATAGAATGCACCCGCATGAATTATAGATTCCAATCACTAGGGTCTCATTGGCGGGATCGATTCTTTCATCTAGTGAAGATTTATTGCTAGGTTTGCAATAGAACTTATACATTCTCCATTTTTCAAACGAAAAATCAAACAAGATGACCCATCTTCAGGTGTAGCATGGAGTTCACAAGTCGATCTTTTCATCATTACATCCGAGACTTTTATTTGTGTCCAACCAACTTCACAAGTACACAGGTTTTCACCCTCCCTTAACCTCTCACACCAAAACATTATTCCTTCTCCCACAAATCGACAATAAGTTATGCAAAAATTTTCCCCGTGTAAACCTGAACTTGATCGTTTCTTATAGTGTAAACTCTTCTTCTCTCATTCGTCCTACTCTCATAGAACATTGCATAATCTATAACATACAACTCACCAAACCATCTTCTTTTATATTAAATTAAATCATCATTCACCCCCTCTCCAGCTCTAGCAAATAAAGCAACACCAGTCTACCAGCTAGCAAACAAAGCAACACCAGCCCATCCACTACCTGACCCTGCACAAACTAGCACACCATCTCAAAAACCACTACCTGACCCTATGCACATGCCCAGCCAACCAACTCACAATTTATAAAAATTATTTTTTTTTTGTTCAAAATTTCTTTTCGAATATTTCTTTTTCCAGCATTCGTTCACCCCCTCTTCAGCTCTAGCAACACAAAAAAAAAAAAAAATCCATCCACTACCTGACCCTGCACAAACTAGCACACCAGCGCACCATCTCAAAAACCACTACCTGACCCTATGCACATGCCCAACCAACCAACTCACAGCCAAGCATAAAATCCTGTCCATTGACCTTACGCACCCAGCCAACCAACTCAAAAACCACCACCTGCGCACCCAACCAACCAACTCACACCCTAGCCACACACCTAATCAATCACCTACCACCTACGCATAGCCACACACCCAGCCACAGCCATCTCACTCTATCTCTCTCTCGCACATTTTCTGTCTCTTTCTAGCACAGAATTCCCAGGACAAAGCGCCCCAATACCTACTATCCTCAACACCGACTGTGAATCTACTACTGTATTCCCATGTTCATCTCTGCAGGCTTCTGTTCGGGCCTTGTATCCTTGGGTGGATCGTTTTACCCTTTGGTAGAACTTTCGAACATTGCCTCTGCAGTATTGTCCCTCAATTGATTCGAACGCTCGCTTCTCGTGCTCTCTCTTTTCCTTCTGAAAAGTCGGTGTTCCTCCCTTCTTTTCTGCCCGTAGAGCTCTCGGGCAGCTCTCTCAGCCGCTCTGGTTCTTGTCTGCAGCATTAACTGGTAGGCCTCGTTCTTGGCTGCATTTTCCTGACGGCATTCCTTATCGAACCAGGGGTTTCGTTGTGGTCGCCTAGTGAAACCCAGCATTTCGGTAGCGGTCTGTTTAAGGTCCGGACATTCCACGTGCAGATCCGAAGCTCGTTGTCCTTATTGTCGTCAACATTTAGATCATCCATATCCGAGTCTTGTCGTTGTTTCGGAACTGCCTGGTTTTTCCGTGGTAGGGAAGTTACCCCAACGCACAACCCCCAACCTGGAGGGCCAGGTCCTTTGCTGGACCCCTTGGACAAAAGGGGCCGGATTTCCCGGAGTCAGTAACCCACTACGGGGATATGAGCGCTGCCGTTGGCCCATAAAGGGCTCATCCGCGACCATCTCTATTTCAACATCCTGACTAATGCTGAAAAACCCTAATGACCTTAGCTCCAAATAAGTCGAAGTAGCCCATTAAGGTATCTGCCAAGTTGACCGTTGACGCCACCGTTGATTTAATTATTTAAATTCATCCGCCGTACATCCTCATTCTGAGGTGCTCATGTTAGACTTCTGAGACTCGAGCAGACAGTCAATTCCGACAGAGCATTATAGTGTTGCTATTTCTTTCGTGTTCAACACTCGCGCTTATAAGTTTAGCAAGTCAAGACCAGGTGGGCGAGACCAGTACCCGGTGGTTACCACGGGGAGATAAAATAAGCACAATTGATGTGTATGAGAAAGTTAAAACACTGGACATTGCCAAGTTAATGCCAATCAATGCCTGCCCGATTCATACACATCCAACCACCATCTCGGCATATTAATCGACAATAAATTAAAATTTAATGACGATATCAATTACGTGTGTAAAAAAATGTCAAAAAAAATTGGGGCCCTAAGAAAAATAAGACAATATTTCGATGAACTGTGCTGTTCAAATTTATAATGTTATTATCAAACTCCATTTTGAGTATTGTGGCAGTCTTTTATTTTTCTGTAATCAGTGTTAAAAAAACAAACAAGTACTGCAAAATAAATCTATGCGTATAGTGTTAGATATACACCTATACTGACACCTATGGTGTTTATGTTAAACGCACTTAACTGGCTAAACGTCAACCAAAGATTAAAATATATTTAAAATATAATATAAATCGAAAATGGAACTTGCGCAAACTATTTGCAAGAATATATATCAATAAATGATGGATTCTCGCACAACTTAAGAAGTGAAGGTGATTTTCGGGTGGAACGAACTAGAACCAGAAGAGCTGAGCGGACAATAAACGATATGGGTCTTCAAATATTCAACAGTCTTCCAGATCGAATAAAGAATGCTGTGAACATTTGTGATTTTAAAAGATGTTTCAATACATTAAACTACATGTGATAGTATCTGGGACTTATACTAGACAAGAAATTAAATTGGAAATTGAACACCAATGAAAGAATCAAAAAAGCCACAATAGCCTTTTATTCCTGCAGCAGAATCTTTGGGAAAACCTGGGGCCCATCCCCCAAAATTAAGCTCTGGATGTACACGGCTATAGTAAGACCTATACTGACCTATGGCAGTCTCGTATGGTGGCCGGCAACCAATAAAGCCACTTACCTAAAAGCGTTAACGAAGGTTCAAAGACTAGCGTGCATTGGCACCACCAGTGCCATGAGGACAACTCCAACCGCAGGACTTGAGGCTATCCTCAATCTGCGTCCGCTAGACATTCATGTACAACTATCGGCCGCAATTAGTGCAATGAGAATCAGCCAATCGGTAAAATGGAACTTGAATGAAACGGGTCATTCTATGATCCTACAGGAATATTTTGGCCGTGTACCTGTCACGGACTACATCACGCCTTACCTAGACTTTACAAGACCCTTCTCTAGCGCCTATCCCAGTAGAGAAGACTGGAGAGACGGACTCGTACCTAGCACACCAACCATAGCCGTATTTACAGACGGATCAAAAATGGACACTGGGGTAGGGTCAGGTGTCTTCTCTGAATCGCTGGGTATATCAAAATCGATACGCCTCCCCGACCATAGTAGCGTTTTCCAAGCAGAGGTCCTGGCAGTGACAACAGCAGCCCGTGAGTCTGTGGTAAGGGCAATACGACCTGAAGGTATTACCTTCTTTATCGACAGCCAGGCAGCAATAAAAGCCATAACTGCGCCAGAAATAAAATCGAAGCTTGTGAAGTCCTGTCGCGAAGAACTCAAGGTTCTTGGTACACAGCACAAGGTATCGCTCTGCTGGGTTCCGGGACATGAAGGCATTCCAGGCAATGAGAAAGCAGACGAATTAGCAAGACAAGGTTCGACAGCTGTTTCAGGACAAGCTGATCCCTCTGTGAACATCCCGCCTTGCACACTCAAGCTTGAAGCAGGGAGAAAAGCCACAAGAGAGGCGAACGCAAGATGGGCCACCTTAAACACTTGTAACACTACAAGAATGCTATGGCCGTCCTTCAACGAATCAAGAACCGAAAAGATAATGCGGAAGGATAGGAAATCCCTGTCCACCCTCGTAGGTATCATAACGGGTCACAACACTCTGCGGTACCATATGAAGAAAATGGGCTTAACGGAAGAAGAGCTTTGCAGAGGCTGCGGTGATGAGGGAGCTCTTGAGGACACAACCCACTTCCTATGTCACTGCCCAGGTCTCCAACACACCAGGTATAAATTCCTAGGGAGTCACTTCTTCACCGACCTAGACGAGCTTTCCAGCACATCAATAGACCAGATAATGAACTTCGTCAAATCTACAAGATGGTTTGTATGTAGCAGCACAGTAAGTAATTTGAATATAGGGTTATAATGGGTAAGGGACGACCTCTTTCCCCCACGGGCATCACAATGGGTCAGTATTGACCTGAGTGTGGCACGGAGAAATCCTCGCCAGCCCACAAACCTAACCTAAACTTCATGTGATATAAATATTGAATATTTTTTCATAGATGAATTTAAAATTTTACGAAACGTTTATAAATTATAAGAACTAAGTAAAAAAAATATGTAGATATATTTATTGTAAAAATTTACTTAAATGGCAAACTCTGCCAAATAAATTTTAAACTTAAACACTTAAACTTAACTTAAAAATTGAGCTAAAACAATAAACGCACACGGCAATTGTATTTTGTGATGATAATCACAATATGGGATTTTAATTATGTAAGGGTGACAATTAGAGAGATGATGAATCCAGCATCTCGGGCTCAAAATCAATAATAAGCAGTGAAAGAGCTCGTAGGTATCTAAATTCAAATGAAACATTATTTGTGAAGCTTTTGGACAATAAAATATTTTAAATATGATTTGTTGTAAATTTGCAAATGCAACCCCATCAAAGAATCTAAATTTAATGTTATCGCACTTAAACGCTGCAGCATTCACGTAATTGATATTTGAATACAAGTACCTTACCTTAAGTCTATCTAACTCGAAGTATATTATATCTACAAATAACTTCTTATTGAGGTGAAAATTACACGGTAATTACACATTTCTTATCGACAAAATATTTGCATTCAAGATCGTAATGTAATCGAGCTCTTAATCTATAATTGCACTTTTTGCTTCAACGGGACCGCGACGTTTTGTAAAATATGTACATATTGAAACATATTGACATTGACTCACTTCTTCTGTTTTTAATTGCATATTATTCCGATCAAATGTCTCCATTCGCAAATTATAAAAGTTAAAGTGTGTACGATACCCATACGCATAGTCAATTAAAAAAAGTCATTCGCATTATAATTTGTGATAATTATTTCATATTTCTCCCACGGTTCTGGCAGAACTAGCTCAGGCTATTCTAGAGTAAAAAAGATACACATAAATATGTAACTACAAACCCAAACGCATGTATGCATTAGATGCAGCAAGGCTTTGAAAGATATTGCTGGACTAGAACCACTCTTTCGGGTTGGGTTTATATGTATGTATCTATGTCTCCACTGCACTGCTCATATGAGCATAATAGCGAACGATATAACCTGAAGATGTGGGAATTAAATTTGCACACGATGATTCACGTTGTTCGTATACGCTAGTAGATCCGGTTGAGCGATTTTATGGGCATGTTTGAGGTTGAAGAAATAAATATTCTAAAGCTGTTGAAATGCATGCCTGGCCTATTGGTGTTAATAGTAAATACCTTACAATTACCTCCATACAAGAAGTGAGTAATGGATTTTGTTTCCGGAAACTATGCTACATAATTGCATACTTGGATGTTAAAAGCCAACTGAATTTATTTCATAAAATGTTCAACCCTCAACGAAGGGTTACCATAAAGTCCTCCTTTTCCATATAAAAATGTTGTTTGTCCTCCTTAATACAAACCACGGCCCCCCTTATTAAGTAAAATTTTAATAAAAGAAAACATTCAATTGAAAACTTTAAAAATACTTTCTTTTAATATTTTTAACAAGATTCTCTGTGAACACATCCATTTTAGATAGATATATATTTTATTCCGCATAATATTGATTTACATTCGGTAAGCTACCACACATTTTACATTATGTAGAGAGATATGATATTTTTATATCTTACTACTGAAACAATATATTTAACAAATCAGAAAGAAATTTTATTTAGCAAATAACAATCTTTTTTGAAGGAAAGTGCGAGAAAAACCTCCAATTAAACAAAAAAAAAAAGAAAGTAAATTAAAATAATTTAATAAAAATTGACAAACCAATTAATATCTATATAATTAAGAGAAAAAAAATAATAACAATTATAATAAATAAATAAATTAATAAATAAATAAATAATAAATAATAAATAGTAAATAAATAAATAAATAAATAAATAAATAAATAAACAAATAAATAAATAAATAAATAAATAAATAAATAAATAAATAAACAAATAAATAAATAAATAAATAAATAGTAAATAAATAAATAAACAAACAAATAAATAAATAAATAAATAAATAAACAAACAAACAAACAAACAAACAAACATACAAACAAATAAATAAATAAACGACTAGTAAATAGATATATATTATTATATAAGTAAATATACCACAGATAAGTAAATACATAAACAGGTACAACAGAAAATGGAATTCAAAGACTCATTTGCTGGATAAGGGGATTTTCTGAGAAGTTATTTTTACTTATAAAGTTATCGGTTAGTTTTTGAATTCTAACACAAATCATTTCAACATTCGCTCTTCTGTGCAAATCTAAAGTGGAGTAATGCCATGGTAGATTCAGCATCATTTTTAATATTTTATTTTGAGCTATTTGCAGCTTCTTAATGTGGCATTTTGCACAATTTCCCCATACTTGGCACCCATAGAGAAGAATGGCTTGAAAAATGACCTTGTGCATTATTAATTTGTTTGCAGTAGATAGTTTTGATCTTCTGTTGATAAAGGGGTATAACATTTTAATGGCGATGTTAATTTTCTTAATGGTTTTACTGGTGTGATCTTGAAAAGTTAACCTAGGATCAAGATGCACACCCAGGTACTTCACTGATGGTGCCCAATTTATATTTAACCCGTTAATATTTATATGGCTGTTTGGAAGATTGCAAGATTTCCTTTTTCTGGTGAAAAAGATGGCATGCATTTTCTCATCGTTCAATTTCATTTTCCATTTTTTACAATAATTTGCTAATATTTCCATCGCATTTTGTAGATTCCTCTCAACATTGAGAGCGAATAAATGTGATGAAAAAATTGCAGTGTCATTCGCGTAAATACCTATTTCACATTCTGGTAAACTCGGTAAATCAGAAGTGTATATATTATATAAAATGGGCCCGAGTACGGAACCTTGCGGCACACCTGCGTGAAAATACACTAAGTTGGACGCGCTACCATTAACATACACACTGAAACAACGGTTTGACAAGAAACTTTGGACTAATTTACATAGATACGAGGGAAAACTAAAATTTATCATTTTGTGTATAAGGCCAGCATGCCATACAGAATCAAATGCTTTCTCGATGTCTAAAAGTATCATTCCCGTTGATTTTCCTTGTTCACGGTTTCTTTTGATGCTATTTGCAATTCTAAGGACTTGGTGGCAAGTATTATGGAAGCGACGAAAACCAAACTGTTCATTCGGGAATATATTCCTGTCAGAAATAACACCCATTCATTTTTCCTTTATTACTCTTTCCAATATTTTGCTTACACTGCTTAGCAAGCTAATTGGCCTGTAACTTCCTGGGCATTCTGGATTTTTACTTGCTTTCAGAATAGGAATAACTTTGACTTTTTTCCATACGGGAGGAAAGTAATAAAACTTTAGGCAAGCATTTACTATCACTGTCAATATTTTAATTGCAGGGCCAGGCAATCGTTTAATGTAAACGTTCCTTATGTTATCAAGTCCTCCAACTTTGTTCACATCCATTTGAAGTGCAAAAAAACTTTCAAAGTTGAATGCATCCACTACGAACTACAGTGGAACTTCCATAAGTCGAACTCTCAAAATGAAAGCACTTCTCAAAAGTACCATTATTAGCGATTGGTGTGGATATCGAAGGACGCAGTCATTTTAGAGGAAAACTGAGTTTGCTATCAAGTTAAGAATGACGTTACCGTCTGTCATTGGCGATGAGAATTTAATTAACAATTTGCGTCTCAGTGGCATCGTGTGAACGAAGCTTTTCATATTTAAAATTAATTGAGACTTATCTAATACCAACAATGGGCTGAAATAGGTTGACTAATATGGCTATAAAGGGTGGGCCATTTAGTGGTTTCTTTTAAAATCATAGGTTGTTTTGACACTGAAAACTGTTTTCCGCTAGAAATCTTGAAAGAAAGTCAGTATCATACCTCCGCGGAACGAACTGTGTCCCTTTACGCTTGAACAACGTTGGAAAAACTTATTTCCAAAGTGAGTGCTGTGTAGCCCAAACAGTGCGTTTTTTGAAAAAAAATGTTGGTAGAAATGAAGCACCCACCGCGCCTGCTTTACGCAAAATTGTGCAAAAAGTTCGTGAGATTGTGGACAACACTCATGGTCTCCGTCGCCGTAAGGTGCGCACAGACGAGGATGTAGCTGCTGTAGTGTGAGACTCAATTCACGAACATCAACTCGCCATCGATCTCAACAGCTCAACATTTCACGCACTAGCCTGATTTCTGCACAAATATTTCGGATTATTCACTTACAAGGTCCAATTGACTCAGTAATTGAAGGCGCACGACCATCCGCTTCGTTATCTCCTCGCAGTTTGGGCCTTTTAGAGAAGCTTGAATTGGACAACGATTTTTGGCGAAAAATCATCCTTTCTGATGAGGCACATTTTCATCTCGGCGGCTACGTTAACAAACAAAATTGCCGCATCTGGGGCTCAGAAAATCCGCACGTTATTGTCCATGCATCCACAGAGAGCACCAATGACGAATGTACAAAGGAGTTTTAATAATCTGGGGTTATTCCCAAATGCGTGGCGGATCATATTGAAAGCGATACTTCGATTTCGACCGTCTTCGCCTAAATAACTATCGCTTTTGATTGGATCGCTTTTGGAAATACATATGTATGAAAATACAAATCCGCCATGAAAAGCGATTCGCCTCGCATTTGAGAATAAGCCCCATGTATTCTTCTGGACGTGTCATTGTGGATCATTTTATAATATAGCGAATTTCAACAGGCGATAACGTGTCCTGGAGGATTTAATAAACGCATAATACATACAACATACAATGTAACATTATAATCGATTAGATATTTATTAAATAAATAAATAAATAAAACAAAGAAAAAAACGTCTTCACTTTTTGATAATAAATAAATAGGAACTAAAACTGTCAATAAATAAACTTCTTATTAAGTAAACTTCTAATTACTTTATTTATCTCCCTCTCTTCGCCCGCTTATAGCGACCTTACTTTGCTTTTCGGCAGCCAATTGCTTTACTTTTTGCAGCATATTCAGCCAAAATACATGCAACGTCGTAAACGTAGTAAACTTGGTAAGCTTACGACGTCGTAAATGAACTGTCAAAATTTGAATGATTCATCGAAAAAAATATTTCGGTATCGTAAAATCCGCACTTTCTTCACTTCACTTCCTGACAGGGGAAAGCAAGCAGAAATGTCTTCCCAAGTGGATTATATACGGAGAATTGACTGTCAGAATTCGAATTATTCAAACAATCTGATGATGAATTAGTGGTGTAGTTCGAAATAGCTATCATTCCTACCAAAGTGACTGTGTCTACGAGTTGTTGTTAATGTTATTCTCTCAAACAATGATTCATAGACTGAAATTCGACAAAATTTCCCAACAGAAATTGTCAGGGTCAATCCCAACTAGCGAGAATCGTTGTTACTCGCTTCCCCACTCAATGAATGAGTTCCACTGTATCGTTGTAAACTTTCGATTCGGGTCTTAACCGAGCAAAATTACAAATTACATTTCTTACCAGCGTTAACATCATTGCGGATTTCATAGCTTGGCTTGGTTGCTGCACGTCGAGAGAATTTGATTTTTAAGAAAATGTAAAGTGAAATTAAAATTAAAATTAAAATTAAAAAAATAATAAATAAAAAAAAACAATTTGTATTTATTTATATAAACATGAAAAGAAACTACAAATACAAACAGACTTCAGTTTAGAGCAATGGTGAACTATGAAGGAATCACTAGACATTGCCAAAAATATTAGCAAAAGGCCGCCAGAGCAGGTGAGAAAGTTTTGGAAAGTTCTTCGGCTAGAGCTATATAAATATGGGCCACCACCAGCAAAAGAAGTAAGCGAGTGGAAGAAGGTAAGAAAATATTCTAAGATCACATAACACATGATACGAACTGTTTTGTAAAATATTTAAGATTTGGAGCGACCACAAATCGTATCTAACTCGCTTACAACAACAAAGAGATGACAGCAACTGATGGTTGGTGGTGGTGGTCCATATAAGATTCAACAGTTCACAGCTGATGAAGAAGTGGTAGATCTCATTCAACTAAGAGAGTCAGCTGAGGGGGTTGAAGGATCTTCGTATTTTGGGCCCCCACATGAAGTACAGCCGGTCGAAGTTCCTTTGGACGATATTCCAGACGAACCTCATATTGCTTCTTCAACAAAGAGGATATATTTAGTCACGGATGACTACACTCCACAAGATCCCAAGTATAATTGTTCATCGAAAATCCAGGAAAAGAAGAAATCTTCATTGGTTCTACTGGAAGAGCAAGTAAACATTCAGGAGAAGTTGTATCTGTATGCAGATTGATATAGCGCGCTCTATAGATGAGACAAAAGAGAATTTAGGAGAATTAAATTCAAATGTAGAGAGGATCTATCGAAGTTTTTATAAAATTCAAGAACAACAGAAACAGCACTTCGAGGAGATGCAATAAAATAGCAAAGGAGAAACTTAAGTGAAGCAGAGACTCTTGGAAATAGCACTCAAAAAGAGGTCACTGACAATGAACAATATACCTAGAGATGTCGGACTAATCGAGACTATTCAAAATATACGTTCTTTAAATATTTTTAGCAATATTTTTTTCCTGTAAGCTTTTGTTTTGTACTGTTATTTGTCAGCTTTTGTATTTAAACCAATATTTACTTTTAAAAGAAAAATGTCCGAACCCAAAGAAAAAAACAAATAAAAAAAGAAAATGTTTAATCAGTGTTGGGAAAAAAGTTTCGATTGGTTATAAAAAAAGGCAAAGAAGGTCCTGAATATGCGTCAAAAACTATACATAAATTTTGTCCCCCTTTTTGAACACTTGTCCCCCCTAGAAAACTCACGATGTCCCCCTTTTCGTATTTTTTAATCTGGTAACCCTAGGTAGAGAGGTCTGTTCAGGATCTGAACAGCGTCATTATCCGTTATTTTGAACAAGCGTGTCCAGTTACAAAAACTCCTGTAGAAAACCGGTACATTGGTGGAATACCGAACTGCAGTGTATTCGCAAGGAAACCAGAAAGCTCATAAATCGGGCTCTAAAAACCATGTTTAGGTATATGTATATCTATTTTAAAAAATACTTTTTTATTGGTTGGTTGGCCTCGGCCAACGCAACGTGACATACCCAAACAGAATTCCTTGATCCGCCCCGTGATAGAAAAGCCGCACTTATTTTTCTGTAGAGACGCCGTATTCGATTTTATTTCAAGCTTTTGCCAAGTAGCTATCCCCGAAAAATATATATACAATAAATATAGTTAACGCAACAGGTCGACAACCATAGGCCCAACTTTTCATATAACATTAATAAAATAATTATGATTTTTCACTCAAATAAATATTCACTTTTATTACCTAGATAGATAATATAAACTATTTTGTATTTCTATAAAACATTTTTTTTTTTTATTCAGGCGTCATGCTACTTCGTCATCAGTTTTGCTTCCAGTTTTTTTTAATTCTAAGCCTTTTGGTATTAGAAATGACAAAAACCCGCATGCAATTAAGAAAATGCTGGTGAGTAGTATTGCTGATTGACAGTGGTGTTCGAGTAATGTTCCAATAACGTTTGTTCCAACAACGCTACCGAGTCGTCCAATCATTAAAGAAATGCAGACTGCCATTGCCCTAAAATGTAAATGGTAAACTTTTTTTATATTGTATTTTATGATTGAAAATTTGGCCGTTTGACCGATTGTTCGTGTTTCTTATTCATATCCTCAAAAAACATTTTTAACCGTTTTCGTGTCGCATGCAAATGATTGTTCTCGTTGGAGTTTTTCAGTCACTAAAATTTTTTTAATTTCTCATTGTTCCAAATATTTTACGGAAGGATTATCTTAACCAACATGCACTTTAGGAAAAGCATTTTTTGTCAAAATTGGTTAAAAGTTGCAAAAAAATTGTTTTCGAGAAACGACAGCTTTTTAAAATTAAATTTGTTCACCCAAACTTCAATATTAAATACCGTTTTTTTTAGCCGTTTTTGAAAACAATTCAATGTGTATAATTATGACATTTTTGTATGGATAGTATGAGTATGGGCGGTAATGCAACTAAAATGAAAATTAAGAAATAGTCCCGACCCGTAGACGATTATGTGACTATCTATGGTAAGCACATAGACTTAATTGAATGACCCAATTTTTGAGTTGGTCTTTCATTCATAATCATAATACATATTAGAATTGATAAAAATCTCGAAAACATAATTTTGAAGAAAAACTATGCTAAATCCAAGCTAAATTTTAAGTGTTCATAATGGCAAAATGTTGCACATAAACTTAGCTATGTTTGAAATAGTTATATACATAACTTATAAGCAGGGAATGGATTTTGTTGACGTAAAAAATAAAAAAAGGCAAAACTAAACTGTAAAAAAGGCAAAAATGTTTTGTCACCGACTGCATTATTTGGAGGCAATTTTAAGTTTTCAGCTCCATTTACTACATTATTTATTTCTTTGATGGTCTTGTATCTTTCATTCAACTTCAGCTCCTTTTGCTTTTTGCAATTTCTCATCGATCCCCCTTAAAATATTTAAAATATCTCCAATCAATTGCACACAGGACAAAAAAAGATAAATAAAAGTCGGAGCAACAGGTCCGTGCAGCAACCCTTAGGCCTAGCTTCTCACAACCATTCGTTTGTGTGTGTTTTTACTTTTGTAACGAATGGAAGGGATCTACAATTTCAATGACGAGTCCAAACGCCTGAATTGAGAAGCTTTTTCAGGACAGTGTTGTACTCTCGGATGTTTGTCAGACGTTCGCAAACAACGTGTGCAATGCTTCGGTAATATTTTGTTTTTAATTGTACAATTAATATGACAATGCACATGAACTTTATAAAGGCAGAAAAAACCAATGTTGGTAAAAAAAAGGCAAAAAAAGGCAATGTGAGTAAAAAAAGGAAAAAAAACAAGTAAAAATGTTATCATCGGCCTGTGGCCTATTTCACCAAATTACAATTATAATTACAAATTTGTATTTGTTGATTACATTTTCAAATTTGTTCACTGATTTTCTGTTTCACAAACTACAAACTTAATTCTAACAAATTTGTTGAAAAGAGAAAAAAATGAAGGGAAATTGTAAGGGTCCGTTATCTAACGTTTTTTTTTTCAACTAGTGCTTATTTCGCGAATGGTAACACTTAGCTGACAGATAATTAGTTTTATCCATCCGCTGAACGAATATGGTTGTGTATACGCTTGATCAACGCTGGGAAATATTGCGACATTACTTTGAAAATCATGGTAATGTTGCAGAATGTGTGCGAAAATTGCGTACGGATTTTGGAAGAAGAGCAGCATCGTCAGCTCCGTATGTTCGTTATCTTGTGAAAAAAGTGAAAGAAACTGGCATCCTCATCGATAAACCAAAGCGTGAAAAGCCAAAAACAGTGCGTACACCCGAGAAAATTGCTGCTGTGGCAGAAAGTGTGCGTGAAGCGCCATCAACATCAATTCACCGTCGTTCTCAACAATTGAACATTTCGGAGACATCATTGAGACGAATTTTGCATAAAGACCTTGGTATGACGCCATACAAAGTCCAATTGGTTCAGGAGTTGAAGCCAACTGACCATCCAATGCGTTTTCGCTTCGCTAAGTGGGCCTGCGATCCAAGATCGCATTATCAGCCGCAGAGCTGATGTCGTTTGGCCACCGCGGAGCTGCGATTTGACACCGTTGGAGTATTATTTGTGGGGTGCCGTAAAAGATAAGTGTTACGCCGACATGCCAGAGACAATTGACGCTTTAAAGGACAATATTCGTGAAGCCATTGGTGAAATACAGCTGCACACAATAATAATAAAAAAAGAAATTTGAGAAAATATTCAGTAGTTTTTTTTTATAGCATTTTCAAAAAAAAAAAAGTTATTTGTCGGACCCTTTATTTGTTATTTACAAATAGAAGAAAAACCGTTTCACCGTTTATTTTTCAGAGTTGTAAACAACAACTGTTTTTCATAATTTTGTAATTTTTCTAACTGATAACATCAAAGAACAAAATTAACAGAACAGAACAAAAATGTTATCGGTTTTATTCGCGATAAGAAGAATGTTTTATTAAATAATGTTCTAAACTGTTAGAAATTGATGTATCGGTATCAGTCAAAAGTTTTTTTCAGACTGATTTGCAATCCGAGGTCCAATTTGTCTTAAGGACTTGGACTATTCTCGCGAATTTCAGCCATCAGTTTCGAAATTTCTCTAGCGGTTTAATAATGTGGATTGCGAATAAACTTTGACATTCGCGGCAAAAAGTTTGGAATTCGAAATTTCGTTGTTTAATCTATTTTTAATCTTGTTTTCAATACATTTTGATGGGATAATTAATTATCCTTCTTTTGGAATAGTAAAATGTTCAATTTTCTGTTGATAAATGCATCAAAAGTGGATTGTTCGCATTCATCAATTCGTTCGTTCGCTTTCATGTGAATGGTCCTTTATTTCGTCTGCCTTAGCACAATTTAGCGGAAACTTTTCATTGAAAACAAAAGAGAAATTTCGTAGTTAATTCGTAGTCATAAGCTTGTATTCGGCTATTTAGCACAAACTTAAGGCGATTTCGTTTGGGATTCTCAGATTCGTGTTTCAGATTTCAGATTTCGGCTGTCCAATCGAACAAAAAAAGTATATCTACCTACTGAGCTGTTGGTGTAGCTGCCAAAAGTTGTTAACCTTTTTTTGTTGTGAAGCTATTTTTTCGTAGATTGGTTGCAACTTGCAAGTTTTACAATCACATCTTCAAATTATAAAACAAATCTCATAATAAATATTCCGAATATAATGTTCCCCACGTCTTCCACAAAATTGCAAACTTTGATGCTTTTACTCGCTTACAAATAATAAATACTGTAACTGGAGAAATTGCTGGTATGAAGAAGACGAAGCAGTATTATCACAAGACGGCGACGAGTACGATGAATATGTGGCACATCATGAATATGAAAATAGCATAAACTATTATTTGTTCCATATTTATCCAAATTTTGGTTTATATTATTTATTTTAATATGGTTTTTCACTAGTTCTAACTTTTTCGGCCAGACTTTCCGTAAACCGTAAACAAACGCCAAACGTCAAATCATATGTAAAAAGTGTGTTTTCTCGAGCAACTCTGAGAAAAAATCTAAATTCGCAAAAGTGCTCTCGAATCTAAAAAAGATTGCTTATTTTGTACCAAACGAAAACGGCTTTATAATATCACTATCGGTGCTACTATGCCATCGACATAGACATTTTCAGGTTTGAAAACCGATTCCTTTGGAAAATTACAAATTGTTACTAAATCGACACACGATCTTTATATTGTAAGAAATTTTCAGTAATTGAACAAATTTGTAAAATGCCTTGATTTGGTGAAACACAAACTTGAAAAAAAAAAATGAATTTTAACATATTTGTACTTGTAAGCAACAAGGAAAATTAACTTTTGGTGAAACGGAAATAATGAAATTTCTACAAATTTCCCTTTGTAAACTACAAATACAATTATGTAGGTAATACCAAATTTTTGTGAAACAGAAAAAAATCAATTTTTGCACAAATTTGTTAAAAAAAATGCCTGTGAACAACAATTTGTAAGTTGGTGAAATAGGCCACTGGGCGATGCTTTGATACCCTCCACTGCATAGAAGTCTTGTAAATGTTTGCCATGCGAGTTAGTATGTTATATACTTATATATATAAACACGCATGTGCCTAATATTGGTTTTGTATGGGAAGTACCAGAACTACTTGACCGACATAGACAATTTTCAATACCAACCTGAGCGACGGTAAAAAGAAGTTCTCTGAGAAAATTGCATTCGCTTAGGACTTGGGCAAAATCCTCAACTTGTTGTTCCTTCCCGCGGGCGCCCGTCTGAAAATGGCTAACCAACTTGTCTGGTTAGTGTCAGCCAAGGATTTATGCTTACGCTTTAATCGTATGTCGTGATCCATTAGTTGGGGTGGGAGAAAACCCTTAAATCGTACCTGATACCAGAGGTGGAGTGAGCGCAAAGCAAACAGGCAAGGTCTGTCGTATCCCTGTTGCCTTACCCCGGTATATCGGCTCTGCCGGGATGGACCTTCTTTTCCGACCTACTCGTGGGAACAACATTAAAACTTTCAAACATGCAAAACACTCAGCCTTATTCATTAGATTCATTTAATCTGTTAATTATCAGTGTCTCAGCTAATTCATTTCAAATGCGAAAATGTTGTTTTAATTAAGACTTAAAAAATGCTTATTCATAAAAAAATGTGGCTCGTATACCAGCTAATCAATGAATTAAGGCAATAAGCCTAAAAGTATACCAGCATTTCATATAAAAGTATGCAATTGGTAGAAATATTTGATAAATTCTGACATTTTCCTCTGGAATGTTGTGTGTATGAGATAAGAACGCCATGACGATTTAAGCAAATTTTATTACGCAGTTGGCATGAAATTTTTTTTTATGGAAATTTGTAATTTAAATTCGGAAAACACTAATTTTTGTTGTGCTAATGCACAAATCAATTACAAATACGATATTTGGTAATGAAATAATAGCATAATAATAATTATATGCCATGATTTGAGTCAATGAAAAAATTAATTCAGAGTTAATTTGCTCCTGAATGCCGATGTCGGCATTTAATTTTTTGACACTTGATTAAATAGAAATTAAGTTCGAAAAAAGTTTATGAATAACGTTTTCTGTAATTAAATCAACATTAACCCTAATTCAGATTTAATTAAGTGTTATGAATAAGGCTGTAAAAACAAAAACGAAAACCAAACAAACCGACCTAAACTAACGAGACAAGACAACCCAACCCAACAAACCCAGGACAAACGCGACGACCAACACACAACCAGCGATTTGGACCTACTGACGACAACTCTCCCCATCTTCAAAAACCTCAATATTGGAGGTGCGGAGGAAGTATCCCAATCCTCATCCACACCTTCCAACATTGGATCTGAGACTGAGGACGAATTGCTGGGCGACACGGAATCTGAGGACAACACCCTGAAACAAAGGCCTCAACAAGCCTGGACAACACTCCGAGCGACCTCATTGCAGCAGTCATTGACGAGCAAGATCCCGATGGCAGTATCACGGCTGAGCGCTGGCTGCTTGCGGAAAAAGAAATCCTCAAGGCTATGATGGTCAATATCCAAAAAGGCGGACCGGAATACGCCTTTGATGGAGCCGGATGGCACAGAGGAGTCAAGGTAGTGGGATGCAGCGACAGGCAGACCCTTGAGTTTCTCTCCAAAACCATCGCCAGTTTTGGAGGGAGCCAAACTTAAGGTGTTACCAAAGTCTGCACTACCACTCAGACAGAAAGTGAAGCTGTGGATACCACCCCCTTCGATAAAGAAGAGGACGAGAACATCGTGGTTCTCCTCGCAGGCCAAAACAAGAGCGTCGGTATAGGCGAATGGGTAAAGGTCTACTCCAGAAGAAGTGGTGACGGCAAGGAGCTCTGCTTTGCAATAAACCAGACCTCTGCAACGACCTTAAAGAAGACCCCAGACAGGAAGCTAAGGTTCGGACTGGGTGCCGTGAGGGCACGACTAGACGACGATGAAGAGCCAAAGGCCGAAAAAGCTGCTGGTGGTGCAAATTAATTTGCATCACTGTAAAGCAGCAACAGACGACCTACTGCTGTTCATGTCTGAGGTAAGTGTGGACGTGGCACTAATTCAGGAGCCTTGGATTTTCAAAAACAAAGTTCAAGGCCTGAATTCCGTTCACTACCATTTATTCCACACCAAAAAAGAAGGTAAAATTAGAAGCTGCATTCTAGTTAGAAAGACTATTGCTAATATATTGTTACATTCGGCTGGGATTCGAAAAGATAAAACACTATTCTGTTTCCCAAACTTTAATAAATCACTTTTTATTACAAGACAATTCACTTAAAATCAACTTTTCCGCTTATTTCAATCTTTTCCACTTATTACAATCTTTTCCACTTATTTTAAATCACTACCGATACTATTCGAACTTTGCTTTACACGGTTTAAAGATAAACTGTCCCCTCGTCGGATTTCGCAACCCTTTTTATACTCCCCACTAAAGCTTCTCGAATATTCTATACTCCAACCGGAACAATCGAGAATGTACTAGTTTCGTTTTAGACCATTCACCATTCGTTGAGTTTGGAAGATTCGAAGTTTCAAAGTTCCGTTGAATAAGTTCGTCTACTTTCCATTAGATGGCGTTGTGGTCAATAAGTAGTACTTTTCAATCCACACTACAATATCCCCCTCTTAAACTTGTTCGTCCCGAACAAATGCGTCAACATTTTCCCCAATGTAACGGTGAAGACGATCCACATGGACAACTTTGAGTTTACCTCTTCCTCGTTGGATTCGATAGACCACGTCGTTGATTCGCTTGACTACTCTATAGGGCCCCTCCCAATCTTGTTGCAACTTAGGCGACATACCTTTTCTTCTATGGGGATTGTAGAGCCATACCAGATCTCCTTCCTCGAATCCTGTAGTGGTTGCTTTGGCATCGTACCTCGTCTTCATGCGGTCGCTGGCTATTTTGATCTTATCCCTAGTTTTTCGATGCACGTCCCTGATGGTTTCTCTGAGGTCCGCAACATAATCGTCCTCATCCTTGGGTTCCTCAGTGGGAGATCCGAACATCAACGCACTAGGTAGCCGGACTGTTCGACCAAACAGTATTTCAGATGGTGTATGCCCCGTAGTATTATGCACAGCATTGCGATAGGCTAGTAGAAACATTGGGATCTGTTTATCCCAATCCCTCTGGTCGTCGCATACAACCTTAGATAGGTGTTCATTCAAGGTTCTGTTGAAACGTTCTACCATCCCATCTGATTGCGGATGGAGCGGCGTTGTTCTCGTCTTTTTAATCCCGAGTAACTGGCATACTCCTTGAAAAATCTTGGACTCGAAGTTTCGGCCTTGGTCCGAGTGCAATTCCAATGGTACACCAAATCTGCTCACCCAGTTGAAAACAATCTGCTCTATCACGGTTTTGGCTTCTTGGTTAGGGATGGCAAATGCTTCTGGCCACTTACTGAAGTAGTCCATAACCACGAGGATGTAACGATTTCCATTAATCGTTTCAGGAAACGGTCCGGCAATATCAACTGCAATTCTTTCGAAAGGGGCTCCAGCATTGTATTGGTGCATTTTGCCTTGAGTTTTCACTCTCGGGCCTTTGCTGGCCGCACAGGTTACGCACTTTCTGCACCAGTTTTCTACATCATCCCTTGAGTGGATCCAGTAAAATCGCTCTCGCACCTTTTCGAGCGTCTTATTTATTCCCAAGTGGCCCCCAGATACTCCATCATGCAGTTCCTTTAGTACTTCACTTACTTTGGACCTGGGAACAATAAGCTGCATCACGAACGACTTTCCATCAGAGCTTTCCCATCTTCTTCTCAAAATGCCGTCCTGCACATGAAGAGAATCCCATTGTGCCCAGTATGCCTTCAGCTCGGGGCTCCTATTGGATATCTCCTGCCAGTCTGGTTTTCCCTCATGCTCCTTCCAGGCGAGAATCGGCTCGATATCCGGATCTTCCCTTTGAGCCTCCCGGATCTCTCTCGCACTCCAGCCATCCATGGGCTGAGCTCTCAGCCTTTGTACGGAAACGGCATCTTTTTCCTCCTGACGCACGCAATGTTTGCAATCGGCTTTGCAAGGACGGCGGGAGAGAGCATCTGCATTAGAGTGAAGAGTTCCCTTTCGATGCTGTATTTCGTAGTCATACATCTGCAGTCGTTCGATCCACCTCGCGACTTGTCCCTCAGGATTTTTAAACTGCAGCAGCCACTTTAAAGACGCATGATCGGTGCGAAGAATAAATTTGTTCCCATAAAGGTACTTGTGGAAGTGTTTTGTCGCCAGGACTAAAGCGAGAAGTTCCCGTCTGGTTACACAGTAGTTCCTTTCTGGCTTCGAGAGAACTTTACTGAAGTAGGAAACTACTTTCTCTTGGCCATCATGCACCTGGGAAAGGACGGCTCCAACTCCCACATTACTAGCGTCTGCATCCACAATAAATGTTTTTCCAGGAGTGGGGTATGCTAGTATGGGGGCGTCACACAGTTGCTGCTTAAGTTTTTCAAAGCTCTTTTCGCACTCACCTGACCATTTGAATTGTTTTCCTTTTTCTGTCAGTTGATGCAAGCTCTTCGCAATCCCGGCAAAGTCCTTCACAAAGCGTCTGTAGTAGGTCGCAAGTCCCAGGAAGCTCCTAAGTTGATGTTTGTCTTTGGGAACCGGCCAGTTTTTCACAGCATCGACTTTCTCTGGATCAGTCCTGACTCCTTCGGAAGAGATAATGTGCCCGAGATACTTCACTTCTGGTCTAAAAAGAGCACACTTTTTCGGGTTCAGCTTCAATTGCGCGCTTCGAAGTCTCTGGAACACTTCCTTCAAGTTGTCTCGATGTTCGTCAAACGTTTTTCCTACCACGATGACGTCGTCCAGGTACACCAAACAGGTTTTCCAGGTTAGTCCCAGCAAAACACGCTCCATTAGCCGTTCAAAGGTGGCTGGAGCATTGCACAGTCCAAATGGCATTACTGTGAATTGCCAGAGCCCGTTTCCTGCTGTAAAAGCTGTTTTCTCGCGGTCTTCGGGATGGATCTGCACTTGCCAGTAGCCACTCTTTAAATCAATGGTGGAAAACCATTTAGCGCCGGATAGTGTATCCAGGGTATCGTCAATCCTTGGCAGAGGGTAGCTATCCTTTTTGGTGACGTTGTTCAGCTGACGATAGTCGACGCAGAATCTCGTGCTGCCGTCTTTCTTCTTAACCAGTACAACCGGTGACGCCCATGGACTTTTCGAACTTTCAATCAGCCCTTCCTTTTCCATCGTCGACACCATTTCTGCAACCTCCGTCTGCTTAGCCAATGGTAGTCGTCTGGGAGGCTGACGAATAGGTCTTGCGTCTCCTGTGTCGATTCGGTGTTGTACGAGATGTGTCCGACCATACTCGCCGCTCTTCGAAGCAAATATATCAGCGAACTCGTTGATTAGTTCCCCCGCCATTTCTTGCTGCTCCTGATTCAACTCACACTGTCCAAATATACTCCTTTTTATCTCTGCCATTTCCGTGGATGTAAGAGGTTTGGTAGGACCCTCATTGGATAATTTTGTGACCGCAGTAATTGGTACGCACTTACCGACCACTTCCCCTTGCTTTAGTTTCAGGCTGCTATGTTCGACATTTAGGACTCGTACGGGAACCATGTTGTTTTTAGGTTCTACAAGCATCTTTCCAACTACGTAGTTTTGATAATGATTTTCTGGATCTGGCTCAACTAGGTAGAATCGGTGGCTCCCAGGATCACCTTCCAGTTTTGTCCAAATAAGTGTTTCGGAAGAAGGTGGTAATATCTCGTCTTCACTCATGACTGTCCTTAGAGCTGTGACATGCTCGTCCCCGTAAATCATGGGAATCTCGACGTTCCTGTACTTTAGTACTTGCAAGCCGATGTCCAGTACTACATCATGTGCCTTCATAAAGTCGATTCCGATGATGCATTCGTCACATATATCGGCCACTAGGAAGGTATGGGAGAAGACTAATCCCGCAAGATTTATTGTTAGCAGTACTTCTCCATACACCTTTGCTGTTGCTCCAGTTGCTGTTTTTAGACAGTAGCTGCTGGTGTTGTGCAGCCATGATTGGCGAACGATGTCCCTCCTTATAATGGAAGCGGTGGCACCGGTGTCGATGGTGGCCACATACATTTTCTGGCCGATATGGGCTTCCACTGTCAAACTCTTGTTACCTCGTTTGGTTTGGGAAACTTGAATGGTGGTCCTGGGGGCGTCGATTCCAGAAACCAACTTCTGCCCCGCGAAGTTGGTTCTTACACGTTTCTCGACTGATGAGTCATCCGCTGGACGCTCAGATGCACCTTCATTACGACTCCTAGCGCTGCAGTACGGACAACTAGTGTGTCTGGGTGGAGTTCTGCATTGTCGCTGTAGATGTCCAATTTTGTTACAGTTCCAGCAACGAATCGGTCCCCTGCGAGCACTGTTCTGTTCTATGACGTTTGCCCTTTGGCACGAGCATTCGACGGTTGTCATCTCTCTCACACGGTGAAACCCTTGTGATGCTTGGTCAGCAGCTTTCATGGTCAGGGCAAATGCCAGTGCCTCAGGGAGAGTTTTCTTTCCAGCCATTCGTACAGC
This sequence comes from Cheilosia scutellata, assembly GCA_955612985.1. NCBI lineage: Eukaryota > Metazoa > Arthropoda > Insecta > Diptera > Syrphidae > Cheilosia > Cheilosia scutellata. The sequence continues at coordinate 52,485,946 of OY015311.1, read as the reverse complement.
CATTTGCAGTTGTCGGTCCTCTATGGCTTGGATAAACGCCTCTACAGCCATTTCGTTGATGAGATCCTCGCCGGCATTGGGATACGACAAATGCGCCAGGCGTTCGATATCCGCTTGCAACTGTTGGAGCGTTTCTCCCCGCTTCTGGATTCTACTGCGCAGTTGCACCCTGTATACTTGCTGCATGTGGTCATCACCAAACCGCATTTCGATAGCCCTAACCAATGCGTCGTAGTTGCGTTGTTTTTCTTCGGAAATAGTTTGAAGCAACTCTGCAGCTGTACCTCGTAGTGCGAGCGTTAGTGCGATCGACTTTTCCTCCTCGTCCCAGCTGTTGGTCATTGCAGCTGCTTCGAACTGCCTCTTGTAAATTGGCCATGATGTTTGACCATCGAAAACAGGCGGTTGCATCTCCTTCCTTCTAGGGCAATCAGCAGAATATTCTCGGGCTTTCTGTTTCTTGACTTTGTCCAGTTCTCTAGCTAGGTTCTCGAAGTTTGTCTCATGCTCTTTTGCTAAGTTCTCATGCTTTTGTAATGTTTGATTGATCTCGTCAAACTTTGTTTCTACCTTTTCAAGTTGTGTCTCATGCAGGTTTAATTTGTTATCAATCGCGTCGAGTTTAACTTCTAGAACATTCTTAAACTCTTCCACGGCATCTTTTTGTGCAGCGACAATGGAATTCTTTTGTTCTTCTTGAGAATTTTTCTGTTCTGCCAACTTAGATTCGATCGAATTCTTCTGTTCTTCTAGAGAATTCTTCTGTTCTTCTAGAGAATTCTTCTGTTCTTCTAGAGAATTCTTCTGTTCCGCGAACTTAGATTCCATAGAATTTCTCTGTTCTTCTAGAGCATTCTTCTGTTCTTCGAACTTGGCAAGAAGTAATGCCATCATAGCGGTCATTTCAACTCCTGTACTTACTTGTTCTTCCTTCTCTTCTGGCATTTCGAACAGCATGGATTTTGGATCTCCTCCCTCACTTTCGACAGCTTCCTGCAGACGAAGTATGAGGTCACTTTTTCCCCCAGCTGTGGAGAGATTCCGTTTTTCCAGCTCAGTTTTTAACTGAGGTATACTGAGTTGTAGTAATGCCAATGTGCGAACCATATTTACTAATTCACTTGTTTTTTTATATTTTTTTTTTTTTTTTTTATTACACTTTCGCAGAATTCAAATTCACTTTCTTTAATTTTGTTTCTGTACTGCAAATTAATTCACTTTTTTTTTTTTTTTTTTAATTCACTAATTCACAATTTATCACCGTTTTTTTTTTTTTTTTTTTTTTTTTTGTCAACACACAGTTTCAACACAGAATACGTTTTATCCCACTTCTGACACCAATGTTACATTCGGCTGGGATTCGAAAAGATAAAACACTATTCTGTTTCCCAAACTTTAATAAATCACTTTTTATTACAAGACAATTCACTTAAAATCAACTTTTCCGCTTATTTCAATCTTTTCCACTTATTACAATCTTTTCCACTTATTTTAAATCACTACCGATACTATTCGAACTTTGCTTTACACGGTTTAAAGATAAACTGTCCCCTCGTCGGATTTCGCAACCCTTTTTATACTCCCCACTAAAGCTTCTCGAATATTCTATACTCCAACCGGAACAATCGAGAATGTACTAGTTTCGTTTTAGACCATTCACCATTCGTTGAGTTTGGAAGATTCGAAGTTTCAAAGTTCCGTTGAATAAGTTCGTCTACTTTCCATTAGATGGCGTTGTGGTCAATAAGTAGTACTTTTCAATCCACACTACAATATTTTTTCTACACAGGTTCAGCAATGGAGACACAGTGGCTGTAAAATTCGAGGCTCCAGGTAAGAACCTTATCCTCGCCTCAGTTTACATGCCACATGAAGAAGAAAACCCACCACCTGATACAGTCCGTGAACTAGTGGATTACGCTGACACACGGAACACATCGATAGTGCTGGGTTGCGATGCGAATGCCCATCACATGCTGTGGGGCTGTATGGACATAAATAAAAGGGGTGAGTCTTTGTTTGAATATATTATTTCTACAAATCTAATTTTGTGTAACAGGGGAAACCATCCCACTTTCCAAAAATAGAAATAGGGAAGAAATTTTAGACATAACTCTTAAAAGCAATAACGAGCAGGTCAGGGTAGAAAACTGGAGAGTCTGAAAACGATTAGGGAGAAGATACAACATCCAAAGGATGAAAATCTCACTGACACTCACTCAATCGACAACGCAGTCCAATTAATCACAGAAAACATGCACAAAGCCTTTGTTAAACACTGTCCCAGCTCTCGCAATCGCAAACCCAAAAAGGCAACTTGGTGGACCAGCGAGCTCAAAAAGCGGCAAACTGCTGTGAGACAACTGTTTAACAAAGCAAGACAGAGTAGAGCAGAAGAAGACTGGACTACGTATAGATCCGAACTTAATCTGTATACTAGAGAAATTAGGAAAGCGAAATTTGAATCCTGGAACACGTTCTGCGAATCCATGGAGAGTACAAGTGAGGCTGCCAGACTACGTAAAGTATTATCCAAAGACCCCACGGTCCCAGGATATATTAAACGTGCTGATAACTCTTGGACAGAGACTAGTCAAGAAACACTACAACTCTTAATGGACACGCACTTTCCGGAGTCCAGTCAAATCACTAGGTATGAGAACAATCACACTCCTACTCCATCAGGTACTGAACCGGAAGTAGCCACGGAAAACATTATAACAGAGCACAGAATCGCTTGGGCAGTCCACGCGTTCAACCCCTACAAATCAGCGGGACTAGACGACGTCATCCCAGCAATGATGCAACATGCTCTCAGTGTAATATTGCCATGGCTGAAAGTAATCTTCAAAAGCTGCATAAGGCTCTGCTACATACCGCAAAGCTGGAAAGAGGTAAAGGTGATATTTATTCCTAAAGAAGGAAAGCATATGCACTGCACCGCAAAAGATTTTAGGCCGATAAGCCTCTCCTCGTTTCTCTTAAAAACACTGGAGAGAATAATCGACTCATACATAAGGGATCTACTCAATGAACATAACCTATGTAGCACTCAACACGCCTACCTTAAAGGTAAGTCCGTGGAAACAGCTCTGCACGAAGTTGTGTCAATCATTGAAAAAGGCTTACACCATAAGGAATTCACTCTGGCAGCATTTTTGGACATTGAAGGAGCATTTAATAATGTTAAAACAGTGGCCATAAAAACAGCGCTCGAAGACCTGGGAGTGAAACAAGAGATTACAAACTGGATTTACGAAATGCTTAACAGCAGAGTAATTAACTCGGAAATCGGTGAGAGCAACATAAGGAGAATAGTGACCAGGGGTACTCCACAAGGGGGCGTCATATCTCCTCTTCTGTGGCTCCTAGTGGTCAATAAGATCCTTACAGCTCTAAAGATAAAAGGGACAATCAAATCAAAGCTTCAACAAAAACTACTCTACCTACATACCCCAAAGACAGGATTGGATTACTAACACGCACGCAAGCGTACAAGAAATACAAATCTACACTGACGGGTCAAAAATGGAAGTAGGCACAGGAGCCGGAGTTTTCTGCGAATCCTTATGTATAAATGATTCGTATAAACTCCCAGATAAATGCAGCGTCTTCCAAGCTGAAATCGTCGCCATCGACAGGGCAGCAAGTACCATATCTACAAAGAATCTCGACCCTTCCAAGATTACAATCTTCGTAGACAGTCAGGCGGCCATTAAAGCACTAGACAGCGCAACTATTAAAACAAAGACAGTCAGGGACTGTCAAAAAGCCCTAAACAAAATAGGTGAGAAACACAAGGTCACTCTCTGCTGGGTTCCCGGACATAGTGACATTGATGGAAATGAAAAAGCAGACGAGCTAGCAAGAACTGGGTCGGAGCTTGATGCTGTCAATATCATTGCATCAATAGACATCCCAATTAGCGTAGCAAAAAGAAATATCGACCAAAAATCAAGGGAAAAAATTAACACCACCTGGTCTAACAGACACGACTGTGTTATATCCCGTAGCCTTTGGCCAAAAATTGATGAAAAAAGAACACGATGTATTCTGAGAATGAATAAACGAGATATTCGAATCTTAACGGGTGTACTGACAGGCCATTGCACCATTGGTACCATGGCCACAAGACTGGGAATTAACGCACCAGACTACTGCAGGAGCTGTCAAGATATAGAAGAAACGGAGACCATCAAACAACTGCTCTGCGAATGCCCAAACCTCCAAACTAGTCGACTCCGATATCTGGGAGACAGACTTTTCGGAGACCTAGAGGACATAGTGCAGGTAGCATTGACGGACACAATCAGGTTTGTTAAAAGTACGGGATGGTTTACTTAGTAGACCATCACCGCCAAGGAACAGCTCCAAGAAATCAGGTAAAGTGTTTATGCATGTTTTTTGTGTTGTCCAATAAAATGTAAATTTTAACCACGACCAAAAACTAAGGGATCACAATGGACCAAAAGGCCCCCGTGGTAGCACAGCACATAAAGCTGTGCACTTCCCTCTAACCTAACCTAACCTAACCTAGGTCAATTCGTTTGGACTCCATCGTGTTTTCAACAGACAGACAGACAGACGGACATGGCTCAATCGATTCAGAAAGTGATCCTGATTCAGAATAATATATATAGGGTCTCCGGTTATTCCGGAGGGTACAAAAAGGCAAAAAAAGGCAAGGTCAACAAAATCCGTTCCCTGCTTATAAGTAAAGCCCAATACATTTCAAGTAGGTAAAAGCATACCTACTGTAGATTACAATTATGATTAATGAAGTGAAGGTGACGCCACACCGTGGGTGGAGGAACCGAAGCCCCCTTTTGAGACGGATTTTGGTATTTCTAATTATGTAGTGGACGGTGGCGTGACATAAGGCCATATTTCGAAATTTAGCATGTACCTAACCGCGTATCTATCCCGAAACCTAGCAGGAAAAATATATGGCCTTATGACGCTTTTGCAAAGTGATGCTTTGCCATCCGTGTGTTGTTGGTATTATAACAAACGGTTACAACAGAATTACGATTTTGGAGAGCAATTTCTGTTCCTGGTATCTGCAATATATTGACTTACCTTAAATGAGTTGGATATATATCCACTGCTATTGCATTAGTTACAGCGGTTCCTAGTCCACATACCAACAAAATTACCGTAAAATAAACGGATACAATTGGAATAGTCACAAGAGCACTAAAAACTCCGCAGAGGCCGGTTATTAAAAGAATAAAAACTATGAAATAAAAAAAAGAAGATAATTACTGCAAGGGGAACTTAGTAGAAGCATGAATTACTTACACAGAGTAAAAGTTCGTCCAATTTTCCCAGTAAAGTATCCCACGCATAAACAAATGGCGACATAAACAAATTCTAATGCTAGCGTATGCTGGAAAGTCGATGCTTCCAAAGTTTGATCACAGTCTACTTCCTACAAATAATATTTCAAATGTAACAATGTTTAATAATAATCGTTTTTTAATTGTTGCTTTACAAAAGTATCTGCTGTTGCATTAGTTCTCTCTATCATGTAGAATATTTCACAGACTTGAAGCCTCTCGCCTGGATACAATTTCTTAAATTGCATTAAACTGTCGAGTAATTGAGGAAACCACATGTAGTAGCCTTGGGCGGCGAAATATATTAAAAATTGGATAACACACAAAAGAACAGTCTTTCTATAATGCTCGGGCTTAAAAAGCGGCGCCGTTTGGTTCCATACAGTACTTAGGAGTACCGCTATGCCTGGTTTACCTCCGTCAACAATTAATCGCTGTCCTTCTTCGACATCTGGTTTAATTGATATTATCTAGAAATTGTTGACAAAATAATATTATAGTGCCTGAACTCAAAGCTGTTCTCACATCAAAGCTATCCAATTCGTTGCCAGTATTGATGGAATATACTCTCTTTAAAACTGTGATTGCTTCTTCAACCCTCCCTAATGAAAGTAAATACTTTGGGCTTTCAGGCAATCGATAGAAGCATAAGCCCGCAATGAAACCCAGTAGCCCGCAACAGAGAATATAGAGTCGCCAAGGTCTATAGATAATGCCCACAAACGGAACATAAAATGACCAAGTTTGGTTAATAACTGCCCATGCCATTATTGGATACAAGCAAGATGCTGCAGCGCTTACAAAAGTCGCCGACATGATAGCACGATTTCTGATTTTGTTGCAATGAAATTCACCAAGATACGCGTAGATAGTCGCTGATCCACCTGACAACCTAGATCAATAGAACGGGTTAGAAATGTCCAAATATATATTTTAAAAACTCTCACAAAAATCCATTCACATATCGAAGAATGACGAGGGTTTCAAAATTCGGTGAAAAACTTGAAACTATCGAAACAATATAGCCAGCTATGAGCGTTGGTTTAATAACTTTCTTTCGGCCTGTTGTATCTGCTAAGAACCCCCAAAGATGTGAACTAGAAATTATTCCTAAGAAGCCTACAGCTCCCAGAATCCCTTTCTGCCGATACGTTAAGTCCATATCGCATTTGGTAATTGGCAATACGAAACTAATGCCCAACGATTCCAGGACGACGTTAATCAAAATAAATCCAGACACGCAAATAATGAAGTAGTTGAACTTTCCATATTCTAGATAAAAGGGTTTTCAACTTATAGCAAAGTGTACTATACATTTTTCAAACTTTACTCACTTGTTTCTTCTAGAGCCTCGTCAATACTCACTGCTTGGCGCACAGATTTCGCCATTTTCGCTACCGTAGGATCTTGGCGGACTACTTACAATTAAAGGACTTATCACTTTCAGATGTACAACACTGGATATTAGTTCGTTGAATTAATCTAGTCGTCTAGTCTGTGCTGCTTCGTTTAAATATTGTACTGATCTTATCTCTCTAAGCTCATAAGCAATACATGAATTTCTTTGTTTGGTAACAGATATTATAATAGAGCCAGATAATCTTCAGTATTTATGAAGTAAACATTATAGTGGTTTGGTTGTCAGCCAAGAGAAGCGAGTATTGATACTATATGCAAATATTTATACGTTATGTATGCTTATATATACAACATGTAAATCCACAGCGTCTAATGCCTGGTTTCACCTATAGATGTGATAGAAAGACCTCAGATTCGATCCCCAGAAAACACACAAAAATTACCAACATTTTAAAATGTTTCCCACAAAGAATCATTTTCCAAAGTATGGACATTTAAAAAGTATAACAAAACCAAAAGTGAGCATAACAGTTTTGCACGTAAAAGTAAAAGTGAGCTAGCAGCTAGCTATAGATTCTCAAAAAAATACGCCTAGTACTCACATGATCTTAACACACGTAGAGAAGAATTCAGTACTCCCCGGATAATAGCACATGCGGATGGGTATGAAATTATAGTGCTTATAACCGGGTTTTCAATTAAATTCCTATTAAGCGGGGACCCTTGTTATAGCACATAAATGTGTTTATATGAGGGTGTTTTCTAAAATGTATAAATAATTGAATTTAGTTACAAGTAGCTACATTAAATCTCCCATTTATTAATGCAGACAAAATTAAAAATAGAATAAAATATACATACATAAGTACCTATAACAATTTAGAAAAAAAACAAACCAAAAAAACATGTAACAAAACACAAAAATATTGTACTGGACAATATGTGTGCAAATTAAATATGCTTTGAATACATTTAATTAAACAACATTTTAAATTTTTATTTGAATCATTAATTTTTCAGTAGTTTTCTTAAAATTATCCTTTAATTCATCCAGAGATTTTATACTTAGGCCCTGTTTTAATTGGTCTAAATAACTATCCTGGGGTAATTTTCTGGCGCTATCGTGGTGGGAAACGTTTCAGCTGCCAAAAAATAATTAATAGTGTGAAATTTGATAAATACCTATCTGTTCTAAGATTAAGGTTCGCTGAACTTTTCTTTTCAACACTTTGATAAGTGTCAGAAAATTTGCCGAAGTTATTTATTTAGCGCATGGGCGCAGTAGCGCAGTGGTTAGTGTGCTGGACTACTGTGCGAGGGATCCCAGGTTCGATCCCCGGAAAAACACAAACTGAGAGTATGTCTGTCTTGAAAAAGCTTCTCAATTGAGCCGTTCGGGCTCGGCATAAAATGTAGGTCCCTTCCATTTCGTCCCAAATATAGAAACTCACACAAAACGAATGGTTGCGAGAAGCTAGGCCTAGGCTGTCTACCTGCCTGTTGCGCCACCTATTTATTTATTTATTTTTAATTATTTAGCGCAAATGACATCAGCGTGGCTAAGCTTTGTGTGCATCTTTTCTTGAAGGAATTTCAACCACATTCTCGGGTATCTTCACCACTAAACATTTTTGTAACTTTACGCCAGCAAACAATTTGTGGCAATATGCATTGTCAACAAACAAAATTATTTGCCTATTCAGTCCACTTTCGTCCGCATTAAAAATATCATTTTCAGAAAATATGTTTAATAATATGTATCGAAAAAATATTTTCGGTCCATTGCTGAAACATCAGCATCATTTCTTTCACCGTGAATTTTCTTGAAACTAATGTTTGCCAACTCGAAAGCCAGCCATTACTTGGTTCAAAATCAGTGCATCCCGAAATTATCTTCCTTCGTGAAATTTTATTTTATTTAAAAAAAAATCAAATGTGCTTATAAAAAGATAAAATACCAGGTAAAATAAAATGTTTTTTCAGATTTTTATTTGATAATAAGAGGGTTTTGCTTAAAACCGGGTTGGTATAAAGCGGGTACAATTGCATAGAATGGCGCTTGTGAGTCCTAACACTGAATAATTTGTTGCTATAAAAAGGGTTTTGCTATTAAGAGGGTTGCTTTTATCCGGGGAGTACTGTAATATATAGCGGACCCGGCAGAGTTTGTCCTGCCAGCATCATGTAGAGTGTTCATCAAACTTTTTTCAATGCATTAGCTCGAAGGCGTTAGTTGAGCTGCTCTTTATTTGAAATTTAATTCATGAGATTTTTTCTTTTTAATTTTTTTTTATTGTTGAGTGGTTATTATTTGAAATTTTGTGGAATCGGATTGTAGCGCCACCTACCGGGTCCAAACAAAATTTCATTAAAATCGGTCCAGCCGTTTAGGAGGACTTCGATTACAAACACGTACCTATACCTACAGAAGAATTATATAAAGGGTCCGCCATCTAACGTTTTTTTTTTCAACTAGTGCTTATTTCGCGAATGGTAACACTTAGCTCATGTCTGATTTGACAGATAATTAGTTTTATCCTTCCGCTGAACGAATATGGTGGTGTATACGCTTGAACAACGCTGGGAAATATTGCGACATTACTTTGAAAATCATGGTAATGTTGCAGAATGTGTGCGAAAATTGCGTACGGATTATGGAAGAAGAGAAGCACCTTCAGCTCCGTATGTTCGTTATCTTGTGAAAAAAGTGAAAGAAACTGGCATCCTCATCGATAAACTAAAGCGTGAAAAGCCAAAAACAGTGCGTACACCCGAGAAAATTGCTGCTGTGGCAGAAAGTGTGCGTGAAGCGCCATCAACATCAATTCACCGTCGTTCTCAACAATTGAACATTTCGGAGACATCATTGAGACGAATTTTGCATAAAGACCTTGGTATGACGCCATACAAAGTCCAATTGGTTCAGGAGTTGAAGCCAACTGACCATCCAATGCGTTTTCGCTTCGCTAAGTGGGCCTGCGATCCAAGATCGCATTATCAGCCGCAGAGCTGATGTCGTTTGGCCACCGCGGAGCTGCGATTTGACACCGTTGGAGTATTATTTGTGGGGTGCCGTAAAAGATAAGTGTTACGCCGATATGCCAGAGACAATTGACGCTTTAAAGGACAATATTCGTGAAGCCATTGGTGAAATACAGCTGCACACAATCGATAATGTGCTTAAAAATTGGACCGATCGTGTAGGCTACTGCATGGCCAGCCGAGGCAGCCATTTGAATGAAATTATTTTCCATTATTAACCGGAATGGAAATGTATAATGTACTTTCAAATAAAAAAAGAAATTTGAGAAAATATTCAGTAGTTTTTTTTTATAACATTTTCAAAAAAAAAAAAGTTATTTGGCGGACCCTTTACATATATAAAAATATTCTGAATCAGGATCAAATTCTGAATCGATTTAGCCATGTCCGTCGGTCTGTCTGTTGAAAAAACGATAGCGTCCGTATTCTGTCACTCCAATTTTCCAATACCTTGTTGATGGTTTCGGGCTGTAGCTCACGGATTGCTTGGATGATATTGGCCTTAAGTGCTTGAATCGTTTCCGGATTGTTGGCATAACATCGGTCCTTCACGGTACCCCACAAAAAAAAAGTCGAAAGGTAATCGCAGCTCCGGAGCGGCCAATTGACATCGCCAAGACGGCTAATAACACGATTTGGGGATTTGGTGCGCAAAAGATCGATTATGGCATGGACTGTGTGGCATGGCACGCAATCCTGCATGAGCCAGAGGTCGTCCAAATCCATGTCTTCAATTTCAGTAAAAAAAAAAAATAGGCGGTTAACATGGCTCTGTAACGCCCACCGTTCACCGAAACGTTGTTCCCGGCCTCATTTTCGAGGAGAAATGGTCCAATGATGCCACCACTCCACAATCCGCTCCAAACTGTCATTGCATTGGCTTCTCGACAATAACGTGCGGGTTTTCGGACCCCCAGATGCGCCAATTTTGTTTGTTAACGTAGCCGCCGAGATGAAAATGCGCCTTGTCAGAAAAGATGATTTTTCGCCCAAAATCAAAAAGTTCAAAAAACGCTTTTTGGAAATAAGTTTTCAATATTTTCTAATATTGAGTACCTACACAAACCGAGTTTGAAGTCAATCGGATGAAAAATAAAAATGATCCCATACAAACTTCGACCCCCTTTTTACCCCTTTAAGAGTTGAATTTCCAAAATCGGAGAAATTAGTTTTCTTTATTTCTCATAGAGAGTACATAACCGAGTTTGAAGTCAATCGGATGAAAAATAAAAATTTTCCCATACAAACTTTGACCCCCCCCCCCCCCCCCTTTTACCCCTTTAGGGCGCAATCTGAAGTGCCCCAATATCTTAAAATCATTTTCATATAATCTGGGTGATCACAGAATCCGTCGTATTCGGAATTTTGCTACGAACCCAGAAAGAACTATTACAGAATCGGTCGTAGTGGAAATTTTTGCTACGAATTTAATCCGTCGTAGTGTAAATGTTTGCTACGACTTTAATTCCTAGCAAAAGTTTCCACTACAACGTATTCTGTGATAGTTCTTTCAGAGTTCGTAGCAAAATTCCGAACACGACGGATTCTGTGATCACCCAGAATGTGTCCTCCATGGTAAAAATTTCATGCTTTCATCACAAAGTGCACAATTTTTTTACTATGCCGCCTCACTATAACGGTGTTCAACCGTAAAGCGACTCATTTCGTTCCGCGGATGTATGATACTGACTTTCTGTCAAGATTTCGAGCGGAAAACAGCTGTCAGTGTCGAAATAACCTATGATTTAAAAAGAAACTACTATGTAGATGGCCCACCCTTACTAACTCGCATGGCAAACATTTTGCATGATTTTTATTATGCAGTGGAGAGTATTGAAGCATCGATGGTAACACTTTTTTTGTTGTTTTTAGCTCCGGTTGGTTCAACTGGTAGCTGTGAGATCATTCGATCCTGTAGTATCAGTGAGACTGCACTTGCTGGTACCCTAACCTAACGTAACCAAATTAAAATCTCTATTGGAACGTTCTGTCCAATTGGTTGATGTTGGGTGTCCCTTCTTTTTGACAGCATATTCATATTTGGTTATGCCCTAGTTAACCGCTAAACCGCTGACAGCAGCATCCGGTTTTAGACTTCCAAAAGCACCAGCTCACTTTGTTCTACCAATTATAACATACGATTTGAATTACAAACAAAAACACACTATACATATACACCCATTGTACATAATTATGTTAAAAGTCATCATTATTTATTTAAAACTTTTGTGAATCCGGGCGTTACTTTATTTGCACTTTTACTTAAAATATCGTAGCATTTTACTATTTACCATGATTAAGAGGTAAATAAATAAACAGACTTTGCAAATTAACGCATGTAAGTAATGCCCTATAACAATGTGACATCTAAGTTTCATCATCTTATTTCGGATTCATCACATGCAGCCATAATATAACGTAGAGTTTAAAGAAACGTGATTTGCGTGGTATCATATTAAAAGATCAGTATCTGCAAAAAAATGCAAATCATCTAAACGGAACTTTTTGCCAACACTAATCTATACATATACATATAATAAAACTGTAGGAATTTTCGTTGTCTCTTAAAAACTCGAAAACTACTGGACAGATTTCGATGAAACTTTTTTTTAAATGTTTCTTAAGACTGTGAGATTGCTATAGTCTATGTCGTTTATAGCCACGTCCTTTGGAACAGTTTTTAGCCAAAATGTATTTTTTGAAGTGCATACTTACACTACACATATACCTTGCTACAAATGGATGTTTATACTTTTGCGATCGTGCGACACGACAAACAGAAAGAAAACCACACTAGCATACGTATACCTTCGAAAAGGGTTGATTTGTTTTCGCAGTGAGTGATATGGTCAGTTGTATATGTATGCAGTACGGCAGGGGGGTTGGGCCGTTGGGGTCAGTAAAACCCGCTTAAGAGAAACCCGCTTGAGAGAAAAACCCTCTTATCTGAAGCACTTTTTTCATACCCGAGTATTTTTCGACCAATTACCTATAAAACGCTCCGCTTAAGCGAAACTCGCTTAAGTGAAAAACCCGGATAACTGAAACATATTTTCAGTCATATTTTATATTTTTTATTGAAAAAAACTCTCTTAAGTGAAAAAAATTGAATCGAACAGAACAAAAAATTAACGCTTTCACTTCTTTTTTCTCGAAAATTACATTTGAATTTCTGATAGGTATGTGACACGCGTTTATACCTTTAATTTGGAGGCGTTACCACTTAAAATGCTATAACTTCTAAACTATTATAGGTACAAACATTGCTTTGTACAATTTGAAAAGACAATTTAGTAGTGCATACAAGTCTTAAGCACTTCGGGGACATCTGTTCAGCTACAAAAAAGTTATGGCTCCTTAAACTCAAAATTTTGAAAATTTGTTTTTTCATTGTTTGTTTTTTAACTTAAAATGTTTTTTTCTCACTCAAAATTCTTACTTAAATTTGTATCCTTTCCTAATATTTATGTTAAGCAACTTTTTTACGTACGATCAACAGAAGTTGTAGTAAAAGCCATTTTTTGTCAGACAAAGGTCAAACAAAATTAAGTGAGAATAATAAACTAAAACTGCAGAGGCGCAGACTAGCTGTGTAGTTGGAACTTCCCAGAAACAGGATTCACAGAACTCTACGGAGTAATAGATTACACCCTTTCCATTTAACACCGGTACAGGATTTACTACCATGAGATGCGCAAAGAAGAGTGGAATTTTGCCAGCGCAAACAGACAGGACACAGGCACTTCCTCAAGAACATTCTGTGGACTGACGAAGAGCAATTCACAAGAGATGGGGTTATAAACCTCCACAATTTGCACCATTGGTCAGACCCCAATCCGCATTTAATAGGTACGCACAACATTCTTTCAATGGTAAGAATTAACTTATTGTGAACAACTTCTTTAAAATGTGTTCTTATTTCATAGGAGGTTTAGCGTACATGTTTCGAAACACTTTAGTAGGCCCGCACGTTCTTCCAAAAACAGTTAATTCCCATTACTACCTGTAATTTGTTAAAGAACGAAGGGCGATGTTCTTTCAACAAGATGGAGCACCTTGGCAGAGTAGCTGTGAGGTAACTCCATTCCTCAACCATACTCTTAACGAGCGATTTGGCCCCAACCCTTGGCCACTCAGATCTCATGACCTAACACCCACGGATTTTTTCTTCTGGGGAAAAATTTATTTTAGAGAAATATGTAGTCTTTTTTTGACCATTTTTGTCTACAGAAATGGCTTTTACTACAACTTTTGATGATTGTACGTAAAAAAGTTGCTTAACATCATTTTTAGGAAATTTCTCAAAAATACAAATTTTATAAAAAAAATTAAAATTTATTAAGTACAAATTTTGAGAAAAAAACATTTTAAGTAAATAATTGTAACAATAAATTTTCAAAATTTTGAGTTTAAGGAGTCATAACTTTTTTGTAGCTCCACAGGACTTGTATGCGCTAGTAAATTGTCTTTTCAAAATGTAGAAAACAATTTTTGTACCTAAAGGGTCCGCCATCTAACGTTTTTTCAACTAGTGCTTATTTCGCGAATGGTAACACTTAGCTCATGTCTGATTTGACAGATAATTAGTTTTATCCTTCCGCTGAACGAATATGGTTGTGTATACGCTTGAACAACGCTGGGAAATATTGCGACATTACTTTGAAAATCGTGGTAATGTTGCAGAATGTGTGCGAAAATTGCGTACGGATTTTGGAAGAAGAAGGAAGAAGCTCATTTTGATCTTGGCGGGTATGTAAACAAGCAAAATTGTCGCATTTGGGGCACAGAAAACCCGCACGCATACATTGAAAAGCCGATATACCCAAAACGAGTCACTGTTTGGTGCGGATTTTGGTCCAGAGGCATAATTGGGCCATTTTTCTTCGAAAATGAGCAAGGAGTGGCAGTTACAGTCAATGGCGATCGTTATCGGGCCATGTTGAACGAATTTTTGTTCACAAAAATTTAAGAGGAGGATATTGGCAACACTTGGTTTCAACAGGACGGCGCTACGTGCCACACAGCCGAAGCTACACTCGATGTTTTGCGCCCTGTTTTTGAAGATCGCATTATCAGCCGCAGAGCTGATGTCGTTTGGCCACCGCGGAGCTGCGATTTGACACTGTTGGACTATTATTTGTGGGGTGCCGTAAAAGATAAGTGTTACGCAGACATGCCAGAGACAATTGACGCTTTAAAGGACAATATTCGTGAAGCCATTGGTGAAATACAGCTGCACACAATCGATAATGTGCTTAAAAATTGGACCGATCGTGTAGGCTACTGCATGGCCAGCCGAGGCAGCCATTTGAATGAAATTATTTTCCATTATTAACCGGAAGGATTTCAAATAAAAAAAGAAATTTGAGAAAATATTCAGTAGTTTTTTTTTATAGCATTTTCAAAAAAAAAAAAAGTTATTTGGCGGACCCTTTATAATAGTTTAGAAGTTATAGCGTTTTAAGTTGTAACACCTCCAAATTAGCGGTCACCTAATACAAATTTTTCGAGCTTTAAATTTACGCTTAATGGAAATTTTTTATCCCGCTTAAGTGACATTTTGCTTTCACTTATCCGCACTCCGCTTAAGTGAAATATTTTTGGAAAACCCGTTTAAGTGAAAGAAAGACTGTGACATTTTGCTGTTTCTCTTAAGCGGGTTTTACTGTATTAATAATCTTCATAAGAGAGAGACGTATAATACAAAAGGAGGTAGGTAGTTTTTTGGATTCTTTTTTTTTTTTTTTAAATACTTCTCTTGGGAAAGGCGAACCTATAACGCTTCAACAGCGCCCCGAGATGCTTACAGATGTATGTTAGTTCTGCACTTAAATTGCTGCAAATTGTAGTCTTCTGGAAATATATCCCCAGGAAGCGAGTTCCAAAGTTTGCTTGTCCTGTAACAGAAGGAGTTTTGGAAAGTTGATGTCCTCGCGGTTGTCAAGTGTACTGTATGGTCATGAGCATTAGCAGCCTGTCTTGTGGGGCGCCCAAAAGTTGCATTTCGATTGATAATGTCTTTGAGTTCATCGGAACATCTACCATGGAAATACCTATAGAACAAGCATAGGTCAGCGACTTGTCTTCTGTGCACCAACGGTTGTAGATTTGATGTGAGTGTAGGGTCTCCAATAAGTCGAACTGCTCGTCTCTGTATGCTGTCAAGTAGATTAAGTGAATGTTTTGGGGCCGAGCGCCATATATGGGAACAGTATTCCAGGCCTGGTCTAAAATGTGCTTTGTAGAGAAGGAGAAGTTGGTTGGGGCTAAAGTACCTCTTTGCTCTAAGTAGGTAGCTCAACTTAGCGGACGCCGATCTTGCGATATAGGATATGTGGTCCTGCCATGTGATTCCTGAATTGACTGTGACTGCTAGAAGGTGTATTGAGTCCTTGGGATGGATTGGATGGTCTGGTCATCCATTTGGATCTGAGGAACTGTTGATGCATATTTCCTAAAAAATTTTGTGAGCTGTGTATTGTTTGCATTAAATACGACCAAGTTGTCTTTTCCCCACTTCAAGATTTTGTCCAGATCATCATTTAGAGAACTAATTTGTTCACATCTCTGACTGTGTGATGTATCCGCACTCACAGGCCCACTGTTCGAGATGGTGGGTATAAGAGTGCTGTCATCTGCAAATCTGTATTATTATTTGTTGATCCAAGCAAATCGTTGATATAGAGAAGAAATAGAGTTGGAGAAAGAATAGATCCTTGGGGCACTCCTGCATTTATAGCAAATGAATTAGATGGTACACCATCTTTGATTTTTTTGATTGATTGAAATTGTTTGTTTAATTCATTTCATTATAGCTTAAACATATCATAACAATATTTTTAATAATAGAATAAAATGAATAATTTACATAGTTATCGTTCTTTAATTTAAAGGACTAATGTCCTAAATTAGTGTTAAACGATACTTCAAAGTTAATAATAATAATTTTGTCTAAAGTTCTGATGTGGGGTGACAATCAGTAACTAATGTGTAATAAATTAAAATATAAGTGAATATAATTCAATTAATTAACTATATAAAAAGAAAACTCCATGAAGAGGTTAATTAAGATTAAACAATAATTAAAAGTAAAAATAGTAGTTTTAAGATTAGATTCTTTATAAAGATTCAATGCTCGCATGATCTACAGTAAATAACCAGTCCTTAATTTTTCGTATATATACATTATGGTTGCAAATTACTCTGATGAAATATGGTAACTTATTAAATAGCACAGGGGCTTTAACTTTAAAAAAATTAGCAAAATATTAACAAAAGCCATATTATTAATTCGTAAATTGTAAGTTTGATTGTTTCTACTTGGAATATTTCCGCTTTGCTTAAAAAATTCCCTAAGTACCTTAAAAACATACAAATGCCTTATTGGTAGAATGAGAAGCTTTTTAAACAAAGGCCAACTGTGAGTGCGACGTCCATAAATGCGTTACGTAGCTTAACAGGTCTCCAATGGAACGACGGCTCCGAAATCCGTATTGCCTGTCGCTTATTAGTCGGTGGCTTTCTAGATATTTGATTATTTCGACATTTATTTCCTTTTCCATTACTTTTGAGAGCATTGAAAGTAACTCTATTGGACGATAGTTTTGTGGCAGACATTTCCTCCCTTTCTTTGGAATAAGTTGAATGCGAGCGGTCTTCCATCAAGAAGGAAACGTCTTCCATAGGAAGAGGGAAACTAAGGAAAGGAAATGCAGTATTATAAACAAGTAGCAAGAGCATGGTAAATACCCAATACATTTACATCGATTATCGATATCGCCACGCAACGCAGTATGAATTTCATTCTGATATGACGTAACAGGGTAGGGTTGGAGTAATTGTTTGGATTCCATAGTAAGGGACGATCAAAGGAAAGGAGATGCAATATTATAAACAAGAGATTGTGTATTTGAATGGCGATCCGATAATTTTCTTCGCAGATGATTGTGTGGTTGTTATTTTACAAGTATTATGGTCAAGGGACAAAATGAAGAGGAGAGAGATAAAATGAGAATTATGTTTTATCCATTTTCGAAAAAATGTTTTTTGTTGTCTTCCATTCTCCGTTGATACCATAATGATTATTGTGTATGTAGGTATATGGCGATCCGATGCTTTTTGCATAAGAAGTTTCACTTCTTTCACGTGTACGGACCTGCACGGGCACATATTTTTATTTTGACTTTGCTTCATTCAACTTGCCACTATATGTACCTATTCAAAAATGTCAATCAATACTAACCTAACTGTATTGAGGTAATTCTTCCCCGAGTATTTTGAGCTATCATTTATCTTTGTACTTCATCCATAAACTGAGAAACTAAGTTAAATATCAGATTTTAGTTGATCAAATGCGAAATCAATCCTAACCAATAATTTTCTGGATGGTGGGCGTAAATCGCAAACATGATGGGATGTGGCCTATGTGCGAGTAGGCTGTACGGTGCTGCATAGCGATTGGTAGAAAGAATGAGAGGTACATTGGGTTCGTTAATCGTGCCATATTTTTTACAACAACTGTTAATAATTATTGTGATGAAACTTTTTAAGGACGTTTAATTTTGTAAGTATTTTTTTTTTCACTACTTCCTTTTATATTTTTTAATTAAAACTTGCTTTATTTACTATAAGAATGCATTAAATAAGTCGTTTGTAAATATATTTTGTTAAAAAAATATTGTTTTATTAATAAAAGGGGTGCCAATAATTGGGTTTAAAAAAACTGGGGTTCAATTATTGGCACTGCCAATAGTTGTACTTTTGTGAGTGCCAATAGTTGTATCATTCAACCGTTATTCACTGATTTTTGGGGTAAATGCGTTATTTCAGGTTTGTTCATAGCAAAAAGACCTAACATCTTATATGCTATTCATACATATTGCTTAACGGTAAATTTAGGTTGCCTTTTTTAAAAAATACATACTATTTTACTTTCTTGAATTTATTTAAATTCTACAATGATTTAAATAATATTAAAAACTAATTTTATAACACTTATTTAAATTAATTATTTCCAACGAAGAAAATAATATTTTTTGTTATTTGCCTTTGAAAAACATTTACCTATATTTTAATTTATGTATATCTTTTATTTTATAATTTTAAATAAACCATTTCGAAAGCATATGCAAATAAAATAATATATAAAACATGGTGTTTTTCTGTTTAAAGAGTGCCAATAATTGTAGTTTTTGGGGGTGATACATAATATAACTAAAGTATGAAAACAATTATTTACAATTATGATGAAACCATATTTATTCCCTTTAAGGCAAGACGTGAGAACAACTCTATTGCATTGCAGGCTACAGTTTGCCTCCATCAACGCTTTTTGCCAATTATTGGCCCCGAAAGCTGATCCTCAACGGGTGACTGCCGCACTGGGGCACAAGATCAATTTTCCTTTTCCATCGGGCATTCGAGGCCTTTGGGCTTCCGTGATCTATCGATTTTAATTACGATTTGGAAAATGGGTCCATAATCGGAGATTAGATAGCCTACACAAACTGGTGGCAACTTAAGCATAGATACTCGTACTTTCACTTAGTTAGTTGCATTTGCTATTTACAGAATGCGAACAAGTCTTTATAATTCATTTCGAATCGGGGCAAATGAAGTGATTACTTCAGCGAACATCAACGTCATTGAGGATTACGACTACGAGTTCATATTTCCGCGAGTCGAAATGCGAAATGTTATGACAGTATGACGGCAAATTTGATGAAACAGTTGTATGCCTTTAATTAGCGTGCCATAGATCAAGCTAATTGCAGGTGTGTGCCCACGTAATGTGTGTGCAGGAGACACTTTGGGATTACCTCTGTCTATGTTGATTGTGTGACAACGTTGTTCTATGGTTATTAATGAGCAGTCACTTCGAATTAAATGTGCAATATATTATTATGTCGATAGTGTGTGTATAGCTGGAAATACCATATCACTGAAGTTGCAAATTTTATATGGTATATAATGTGAACATCCGTCATCCAGACATCGTAACTCAATGTATCTAAGTTCCACTTAGTATCTGAATTTAGTGTATGATATTTAATGATCTTTAAAAAGAATATTGCGTCAGTCTATGAGTCTACACATACAGTGAGCGTCAAAAGTGAGTAAACACCGATGTTTATCTGAGTTTTCCATAGGTTCTGGAAACAGGTCTAAAAAGCCAACAATCTGTAAAAAGTTAATTAAACATATTTAATGTCGACAGCAAAAAATATTTAAAAAAATATTTAAAAAAAATTGTAAGTATCCGAACTCCAAAGACAAATGAAAACCGCATTCACTCGCTTTTGACGCTCACTGTATGTTTTCTCTTTTTAAACATTAAAGTGTTCTCATTAACCTGGCTAAGTGAATCGTCGAAGCATCTCCAGAGCTTACCCGGCCTGCTCAGATGCAGGGAGATTTCAAGCCAGTTAGCAAAAAGAAAATGAGACAGATCTAAGAGACTGAGCATTTGCTAAAAGAATGAGACAGATCGCATGTTTTGATTTCTCGTATGCAACAAACATAGCAGTGTCTCACAACAGTGAGGTAAAGCTCATAAAAAGTCAAGATTTGTTTTCTCATTAGGTGAAATGGCTGCATATTTGAACATTTTCGGTGCCACTGCACAAAATCGTGACTTTAAAAGTCTTTAAATTAAAGGCCACGGTAGTGCCGCAGCCAAGTTCTATAGTAAAGGCACTTACCCTTTTTACAGGAACAAACTCAGGCTGTTTTCAACCCCCCTCTGACTTCGAAACCAATTAAGCCAAAAACTTCAAACTTAAAGCATTTACCAAGCTCATTAAAAAGGTCCACCTCACCAGATTTCAACTCTATAGTATTAGTGGTTCTCAACATACAGGACTTCAAAAATCGACTCACTCACTCACTCACTTAGATGGCACTTAGATGATGATCATCAAAATTATGAAGCACTTCCGGCTATCCTAGAATTGTGAAATTTGGCGAAATGCTAGATCCTGTGGTGCATACACAGGGAAAAGTCCAAAACTTTAGATTTGCCATTCAGGAGGCAGGAGGGGTGTGGAATATGCCGATGGGTTACAATACAAGTCGTTAATGGTTAATTGAGTATTGAGATGGGAGAGAAATGGCAAACACCAGTAATTCGCCGGTGTGATATATGGGGAAAGTGCAACAGGTAGCCTGTTGGATGCTACCGTCTCGGTCGCTCAGCTGGGGTGGGTTCAGCGATGAATATGAATAATTAATTAGGTATGAAAATCATATTAATACAATAATTTGGGGCACTTAACCTTTTTTGATGTCGATCAATTCGTGATTAATTTGAAATGGGCGCCACACAATCTTTTTGAAAGGAATTGTGAAACCTTAAAGAAAATACTTCCGGATGATTTTAGTAGAAATCGAATTGTGGAAAATAAAAAGAATCGTTATTACGTCGTTATAAACGTGGGTAAATGGCGTTTTATTTAGGGGACTTTAGAATTTTTGGAAGTTTTTAAGTTTAAAACAATGGTGGACCCCGAGGAAAATGGCCTACTATGTATCGCTTTTTCCCGAATGTTAGTTTGAAACAGGTCGCGTGTCCTGCTTTTCTGGGATTTATTTTACCGTAACAAAAGCCAACTTGATAAAACTTTTTTCTCAGAAACCTAGCTACCACGGTTAAATTCCTAATTTATAAATTTACAACACTCTACTTATCTTTGCTTCCTTTGTCCCCAGAACCTGTCCTTTTGAAGTATTTCGATGCCTGTCCTGCCGCTTTGTCCTTCTTCCTTTCTCGCTGCTTCTTCCCTTTTTCTTTTCTATATATTAGCAGCCTTATTCATAACACTTAATTAAATCTGAATTAGGGTTAATGTTGGTTTAATTGCAGAAAACGTTATTCATAAACTTTTTTCGAAGTTAATTTCCATTTAATCAAGTGTCAAAAAATTAAATGCCGGCATCGGCATTCAGGAGCAAATTAACTCTGAATTAAATTTTTCATTGACTCAAATCATGGCATATAATAATTATTATGCTATTATTTCATTACCAAATATCGTATTTGTAATTGATTTGTGCATTAGCATAACAAAAATTAGTATTTTCAGAATTTAAATAACAAATTTCCGTCAAAAAAATCGCATGCCAACTGCGTAATACAATTTGCTTAAATCGTCATTGCGTCCTTATCTCATGCACACAACATTCCAGAGAAAAATGTCAGAATTTATCAAATATTTCTACCAATTGCATACTTTTATATGAAATGCTGGTATACTTTTAGGCTTATTGCCTTAATTCATTGATTAGCTGGTATACGAGCAAAAATTCTTTATGAATAAGCATTTTTTAAGTCTTAATTAAAATGACATTTTCGCATTTGACGTGAATTAGCTGAGACACTGATAATTAACAGATTAAATGAATCTAATGAATAAGGCTGTAAAACTTTAACTTTTTTTGCTATTCTACTAATAGTTATCACTGCAAAAAAATGTTCTATGGAATTTTACTGTGGTTTTCTCGAGTTAAAAATTCTCTGTCCGCTCAATCTTACGGTCAACCCAGAAGTGGTTTTCCCGCGTCACCCATTCCCAATCAAACTTCGGACACACTCATACATTCATGCTCTTTCATTCAGCAAGTACGGGATAACATTAGGCGTATTGTTTGGGAAGTGAGTACTAAAGCTAGTATTAGACGATATGTTGAATCATCATACGTATGCTGACTATCATTTGCTAACAATTCTAAGCATATATGCATATTTTCGTCTGTCGTATGATGCCCTATTACACGATATGCTGAATTACTCCGAAAACAGCAAATTGTTTGCTGTCAGCATATGCTAGCATACAGTTTGCTATCATATTTTTTCAGGACGTATGATGCCATATTAGACGATATGTTGAAGTCGGTATGCTTACAAATTTGAAGACTCGTATGATTATATGCTGATAAATTAACAAATCGGGATTTTAGCATACGTTTTAAATACGTTGTATTTATCGATTTTCTGCGATTCTGGTGAAATGTACGCGTTCGACGTAGAACGAAATGAAAAGACAACAGACTCAGAGTAGGGCACTAGCTCCTATACGGTTTTGGGCATAAGCTGTAAAGGGGTCGTCGGTAGGGGATGCTTGTTATTCCCTCTACACTGTACATGAAGGTATATTCACTTTGACATTACATTTTTAACGCCAAGAAGGAGACATCGGAGACCCCATGTATTCTGAATCAGGATCAAATTCTGAATCTATTTGGCTATGTCCATCTGTCTGTCTGTCTGTAGAAAACACGATAGCGTAGAAACGAAGCGACCTGGCGAATGAAACTTTGTGAGAGGACTTGTTTTTAGCGTCGTCAGGTTAGTTTGGAGGTATATCGGTAAAGTAGTTATGGTACCTCCCATACAAAACCAATATTAGAATACAATATTAGAACCATGTGTTGTGTACGTACTCAAATGCCTCACATTTTGCCTCACTTGTATGCAGTGGAGGGTGTGAAAGCATCGGCCAGGCCGATGATAATACTTTTACTTGTTTTGACTTGGCTTGTCATCGTGGTCATTTTTAATATGGTACAAATATGTTAAAAATGACCACGGCGACAGGAAGAAGATAAAAGAAACGAATGAATTTTTTTATTATTAACTTTTTATTAAAGAAAATGATAACATGCACGAGACAATTTACGTTTCGCAAATATCACTTATGCCGCTCGAAGGCTCCGCAATTCACCTGCAATATAATGCTGCATTTTCCGGCACACCCAAGTCATTCAAAATTGGCTTGTCACTAACCGCGGATGGCTAAAAAATGCACAACAAAACCAGCCTATAAGCTGCGAACAGAACAACACAGCCATTTTTTCGTTTAAAACCAAAAATCAAGGTAATATAAATACAAAAATATCGAAACTTCAAAAATAACAAAACCGTATGCTGAAAAATGTGGTGTATGCTGATGAGCCTACTTTAGCTCGTCAGCATATATCATACGAGTCATCATACACCGAAAATTTGTCCGAATGTTAGCATACGGCCCCAAAAGGGGTATTACACGATATGTTTAGTTCGTCAACATACGTATGCTAACTAGCCAACAAAACAAACGCCTTTCAGCATACATATGATGACAGAAATTTGCCTATTACACGATATGTTGCGATTCGGAATCAATTTTCAGCATACGTATGCTGATTCAACATATCGTCTAATACTAGCTTAAGAGTACATATAACAAAACCAAAAGTGAGTACCTATACCAGTTTTGCATGTAAAAACAAAAGTGAGTACCTATAAGAAAACCAAAAGTGAGTACCTATAACAGTTTTCAACGTAAAAGTTAAAGTGAGCAGCACATTATTTGTTTTGTATATTTTTTTGTTTTATGGTCGACGCTGTTGCCCTTTCAAAAATATATAATTTTTTTTGACCTGAATAATTTTTACCTCGAATAATTTTTACCTTCGCGACAATTTTCTCATTGTCGAAATTAAATATTTTTTCCCCTATCAAGAAGAAAAAGGGTGGCGGTCTATTTGGACTTGACAAAAGCCTAGGGATCTTGAGGCTTTGTACCTTTTTGCGGAAAGCAGCGTTGTGGGAACAGAGGAACCGATTTGAATCTTGTTTTTCGAATTTCATAACTTTTTTTTTTCTTTTCCTACTGTAATCAAGTGGACTTTCGCGCAGATTTGGGGTGGTTGGGGATACGCAGATCGTGTGCCATTTCTTACAGAAATCGATGTTATTTTTATTAGTTGGGGCCTCTAGCTACTTCAAAGTTTCGTTGATGACGTTGGGATGGTATTTAGTGAGTGGACAATATGATGTATGTTGTTTTGTATTTTTCAATATTATGTGTTTTCGTCGGCCCGTGTTGTATTGTTTGTGAGCATAGCGTGATCGTTTTCGTTGACTCCTTGTGTTTGTTTGTTGCCTTGCATGTTTGTTGTTTTATATTTGTCTCCACCACCCATGAGGACATCTATGAGGGAATAGCCTTCCTCCCTTTCCTTCTTGAGGACAATCCGTCCTTGCCCTTATAATTGGGCTATTGGGGTACCTGCTTTTGCTACCCTCCCGGGGTACATGGCGAGCAAGATCGTTAGATATGTATAAACATAAAGTATAGGTACATCTAGCAAGATCGACTATGCCACTTCCTCAGGAAGATAGCGGAAAGATAAAAAGGTCAAAAATAGGGATGGGTCGGAAAGTGGGAAGGTGGGAGACTATTTTTTTTATGCGTTATATGAACGCAACAGTGTACCTACCAATTTTTTTTAACATTTAACCTTCTAACCCTAAGAACTTGGCGTACATTTTGGAATTTGGCGGAAGATTTTGGAATAAGTCAATTCTGCGTTAACAGAATATGTAGTTAGTGAAGTTGCGGAAAAAATTGGGGAAAAAAGTGAAGACTATATAAAATTCCCCTTGAATACAGAAATTGATCCTAAAAAGTCCTTATGGCAGCAGAGAAATAGATTTCCGTCATGTATTGGAGCCATAGGCACGCACGTTCGAATTAGTAAGCCAAAGCAGCATAATGGATGGATAGTTTTTAAACAGAAAAGGTAAGCGAAAATTTATAAAGTGTTAATGTTGTTAGCTGAGCTCAAAGATTTCCAAATTACTTTGTTATTTATTTCTAGATTTTCATTCAATTAACGTGCAAGCGACATACAATGGAGCTGAAAGGTTTATGAGTTTAAAAATTCTGATATTTACCAAGCACTAACAATCCCACGTCTGTTCTCATCGCTGATGAGGGTTATGGTTTATGGAATCACTCCTTTTCCTGTAGAAGAAAATTATAATAGTGTATTAACTAAAGAAATACTGTCTTATTTATTAGAATTATGCTTCTAAACAACTGTATGGTTAAGCAGTGTAATATAAACTAATAATGTTACAACAGAAGTTACAGACTACGTAATCACGGTCCTTGACTTCACTATTAAATACAAGACCAGTATTCCCGACCGACAGCAATGGGAAGGGAATTCGGTTATAGATGAAAATACGCTAGAAGTATACACAGATGGGTCTAAGACGGAGGACGGAGTAGGAGCCGGGATTTTCTCAGTTCCATTCTCCCTAAACCAGTCTTTTAGACTACCAAATAACTGTAGTGTCTTCCAAGCAGAAGTTATGGCTATTCGCGAAGCCGCTGAACTGCTGAAGGTGAGATCGATATCGAACTCAGACATCGTCATCTACACCGACAGTCAAGCAGCTATTAAAGCACTCGAATCACCATAATATTAAGATCCAAATTGGTCAGGCACTGCCGCAAATCTTTAAATGAGATCTCGGATATGTGCACGTTAACGCTGTGCTGGGTCCCTGGTCATAGAGATATACCAGGTAACTGTAAAGCAGACGAACTAGCAAGGAACGGCACGAAAATGGAACTCTCTACTGGTAAAGGAGAGCCCCATGTGCCAATTGAAACGGTAAGATACAACATCTCCACACTAGCACTGCAACAGGCTAATGAGATAATGGCGCGATATTGACACCTGCAACCACGCAAAACAGACCTGGCCACGAATAAATCGGCGCAGGACAAAGGTCCTGTTAAACGTCAGTAGAAAACATATCGGAACTCTTGTCGGAGTACTAACAGGCCACTGTGTACTAGGAAGACATGCCGTAAGGCTTGGAGTTACCGCTAATGACTTCTGTCGCAGTTGCATGGATGAGGAGGAAGAGGAAACTCCGTTCCACCTACTATGTAACTGCCCGGCGCTATCCTCGATTAGAAAGCAAACTCTAGGAGAGTACTTCTTTGAGGAGCTTGCTGATATTGCCGAAACGGATATCAGTAAAATACGGAAATTTCTCCAAAATTCGAAATGGTTCCAAGAGTAGCGGAAATAACCGACTCTGCTTGTGGTATCACAATGGACGTTACTTGGTCTAAGTGAATTATTCCGTATTAACGGATAATTGCCACCTAACCTAACCTAACCTAAGCAGTGTATACGTTTTTATTTTTCAGCTTAAGCTGCCTCTACACAACTAAGTATAATTTTTATAAATAAATATTTTGCGTTTAGAGTTATTATAAAGAGTGTATAAAGTTTATAAATAAGGCTGAAAGTGTTTAATAGTCAATAAGCTTAAATTTGGCATCAGTTTCAGTCCATACTATCCATCCACATTCACTATACACACCCACCTATGATCCACTCATCTGTCATCCTATCTTAGAATTTGACTTACTAAGAAACCTCACTTGAGTTGAGATTCTTCCGTCCGCCAGGCAAGTTGTTTTTCTTTAAATCATGATCAAATAATTTTTATTACATTGAATTATTTACACCACCTTATTTTACTATTTCTCTTTGGAACTGCTTTTTGGAAGCAATACCTCATAAAACTACGAGCATCGAATCAAAGCGTGATAATTGAACGTGTTTTCGGCCAGTTAAAATAGAAATCCCCTTGTCTACAATACAAGCTACGAATTTCTACACAAAATGCACCAAAAGTAATTTTGGCATGCTTTGTTCCAAAGCCAAACATCCAAACCAAATATTTCCTAGATGAAGACGAAAATAAAAATACAGAACAAACTACAGCAAGTGACGCTAATTTCTCTGACGGCTCTAGAAGGTCTGCCATGCTAGCTAACGGAACAAGGAAAAAGAAGAAGAAATGAAATCGCCTTGATTTTGTTTAAGTTTTTTCGTAAGAACATGATTTTACTTCAACAAAACTAATCTTTAGAGATCTGCCACGGATAAGATTTTTGTTTCCTCATTTTCATACTGTTGCAAAACATCATTGGTGTCTTGCTTTCTCTTTCTTCATGACCCAATCGCTACTTCTTTTGCTTGAGCGAAACAAGATAAGGAATCGTACAGAAAACATCGGCGCGTTTATTTTGATTTGTTCCTGCAGTTACCTGTAAATATAATAAAATGTTATTACATAATTTTTTTGAAATTTGTGCAATTTGGATTGGTCTCCCAAATTTGCTTTTATAAGTTTGCAAAGCAAGATTTTTTTTTTAATTTCAGGTGCTTGGATTTTAGATAAAACAAAAGGATTGTTTTGTATATATAAATTGCTCAAGAAAACAATTATTTTCATCTACTTTTTGATTCGTCTTCACTACACTCACTCTGCGAACTCATCTTGAATTTTGTTAAGCTGGGACTGAGAGAAAGGTTTAAAAATAGAAATTCTTATTTTTTATCCGATTGGCTTCAAACTATATAAGAAACAGAGAAAACCAATTTCTCCGATTTTGGAAATTTTGCTTAGGACTCGAGTTATTGGCGATTTAATATAGGTATTTCGTATTTTAGGTTACATTAGATGGTGTGGCTTTAGGACATTTTATGGTGCTGTGAAATAACGCCATGTGTAATAAGGCCAACTTTTAGAAATTGGCCTTATTTCGCTATGCAAAAGTGTAATAAAGCCAATTTTAATTTTTCACTTCGACAAAGTGAAATAACGCCAAGTTGGTGTTATTGCGCTTTCAAAATATGAATTTGGTTTAATTTCACTTTAGGTGAGTGAAATAAGGCCAACTTTGCGAATTTAAAGCTATTATTTTCTCAAATTCAAAAATGCCTTTAACATTCATATTAAATATTAATCAGCAGAAGTTATGTTAAACTTTTTTTTTTTTTTTTAATTTGAGAAAATAATAGTTTTAAATTTCTATACAACTTTGCATTGCATTTAAATTTATACAGTTGTTTTATTTCTGGAATTTACAAAAGCACGCTTCCTTTCCTAAAAACTCTCCGAGATTCTGAATTCAAATCCAGAATCAAATTTCTCTTCTTTTCAGTAGAAGAACTGTCAGTTGAGTGCCAATCGAACGCTTTCAGAAGCGTTCGGATTGCTTCCGGACGATTCTGGACGACCAACCGAAAACGACATAGCTACCTAAGTCATTTTCACTTTCCATTATAATAAGCACACGATGTTTTCGGCGCGGGGACATAACTCCACGGGACATAAGTGGGATATAAGTCCATAGAGAATTTGTATAGAATTATGTCCCATCTAACATGTTCTCGCAAATTTGCACTTTTATTTTCTTTTGTTCTCAGAAGCAAAATCTTATTTTACTCGAATATGAGAAAAAGGAAATTTGGCTTTACGTCACTTTCCACTGCATATCGAACTTTCCCTATACCTATTTACATGAAATAAATAAATAAATAGGTGGCGCAACAGGCGGAAGACACCCTAGGCCTAGCTTCTCGCAACCAATCGTTTGTGTGAGTTTCTATTTTTGGGACGAATGGAAGGGACCTACAATTTTATGCCGATTCCGAACGGCTGAATTGAGAAGCTTTTTCAGGACAGTCATACTCTCGGATGTTTGTCAGACGTTCGCGAGAGGTGGCGCAGTAGAAAAAAACACTAAGATGTAATTTGTGTTTTTCCGGGGATCGAACCTGGGATCCCTCGCACAGCAGTCCAGCACACTAACCACTGCGCTACTGCGCCCACTCCCACTCTTGTTTACCTATTTACATGACCAGTTAGAAAATACTTTCCATATAGCATTTTAAGAAGTTTGAAATTGATGCATGATGTAGCCAGGAAACGATTGGGAAGGGGAGGATAGATTTTTAATGAACCCAAATGCGTAGCCAAAAAAAATTTTTGAGCAAGGGAGGATCGATTTGGGGTGTGAAAATGAAAAATTCGAATTTTTACATCATGCATCAATTTCAAACTTCTTAAAATGCTATATTAAAAATTCGAATTTTTAATTTTCACACCCCAAATCGATCCTCCCTTGCTCAAACATTTTTTTAGAGAGTAAGCTCCAATCCAGACCACAATCAGGACATTCCACACCTAGAATAGAAAAGCTGAGTTTACCTTAGGAATAAGACAAGATTTTAGAAAATCTCGATCGAATTTGTCGGTACCGTTCATTTCCTTCCCTCTAGACTAGAGGCGATTCAAAGCCATACCAGCGACTAATTTCCGAAAGCCATGACTATCGGATTATTAGTAAAATACCAACACCATTTATCTAAATTAAGTTGTTAATATGAATATCTAGTTGTATACCTCTACCTTGATTGGCAGTCATGAAACATTGGTTCCAACTTGTCAACGTAGTGCCTATTTAAAACTTACAACGTCCCGTCCACCTCCTCATCATCAAGTCTATAATATCTCGGGCATTTATAACTGTTGCGAACGAACGCAATCCATGGATCAAATTATTTTAGCAAAAATGTTCAAAATAGACCATCAAAAGACCAAGTGCTAATCTATACATTGCGAAATGTCGGCTTTTCATACCACGTCATTATTATAGGGTGCGTTCAGTTTGATTTGCAACCTACAACGTTTTGATTCAACAGAGACTCACATAATAAGTTGTAAAATAACAAGGCCGGGTCATTAGAATGTAGACTATCTAAACAAATTCAAAATCGCATTTAGGTTTGTCTGACATTAGTTTTAACAATGCTTGCATAGCACATGGGACCACGCCCTCTTTTAGGAGCGTTTTTATACTTTCCATTTGATAACTGAGAGTAATATATTATTATTGCATATTAGTCGGGTTTTGTAAAGGAGACAAGGTTGGGTTTGGATATCGCACAATCACGACATTAGATGGATGGTATAGCTTCTCGTTTGTCTTTTTTGTTTTGTTCTTTTATTTCGACATCCACGCATGTTCTGGAAACTACTAATTCTATAAATTGGTAGTTTTAAAAGGCAATTAGTGCGTAACTTATTAATCAATGGTCTGAAGTCGAGTGTGGCGGCTAATGCATGCATTCGCAGTTAACTTGTATCTAATTGCTTAGGAAAATATGTATTAAACGTATTACACTGGTGAGGTTGACTTAACTATGTAAAGGATTGCTGTTTAACGTTCACATCACGAGTCGTGACCCAACTTTCATACCGAACAAGCATGCACGATATATTATGCGCACATTTTTAGAAGTTGTAGATAATATGGTCAGCCTAGTTCGAGGCCTAGTTAGTAGGGTCAATATAATATTGTTCAGAAAGCCACGTTCGTCATAATCAGCTTACCTAAGAAAAATATCGTGAAGAAAATTTAATAATAATATAATAATGTCTTTTTAGATACATTAACATAACGCCTAAAATAAAAAAAAAATAGCCGGCAGAGTCAAGATCATCTAATGCCTCCTGCTCTGCACATCCTGTTTCTATGTCCCCAATGACAGCAGAAGACCCAAATCCTCATATTTTCAGTTCACCTTCATCACAATTCACAAACAATAACGAAAAACCAACATTCTGATGAGAATGACTGCGATTCAAGCATCGATCTAAGTTCATTAGATGAGGCACATTACGCGAAAAATAAAAGGCCAAAACACGCAACAGATTCTCGCACAGAATGGTTGGTGATATTTCACTGGCTGGAGATTAAGGACAAAAAGCCATTTTGCAAGTTTTGCAAACAAATTATAACTAAAAAGATATATATATGTAATTTGAAAAAACATCAGGAGGGAAACATGTATGATGCATAAAACGAACTGTCAAAAACTCTCAAATAAAAAAAACTGGCAGATGCTCTTGAGAAGTCAGCCTCAGCCACCGTCCAAATTCAAAATGTTTCAAGCATTCGAGCTTTAAACTTAAAGTGCTTTACATTCATATCGGAACATAATTTACCGATCTCACTTATGAATCATCTCCCAGATTTTCTTAGACACGTTTGTCCAGATTCAAAAACTACACAAAACTTGAAATGTGGAAGAACAAAAGCCAGCAGCATTTTGAAAAATTGTTTAGAACCCTTTTGTTTTGAAGAAAGAGTTTGCTCAGAAACTAAGGAAACGAAGTTTTCGCTAATTGTTGATGAATCCACTGACGTATCTATGACGAAATGTATAGCAGTTGTCCAGAGATTGTACGAACGTTCAAGCAAAAAATGTGTGGATAAGTTTCTGTGCATCTTAGAAATAAAAGATTCTTCCGCTGAAAGAATTTTTTCTACAATAAAAGAATATTTGGACAAGATGAACGTCCCTTACGAAAATCTGATCGGCTTTGGTACCTACATATGGAGCCAATGTGATGCGGGGTGAAAAATGTGGTACAGGCGAAGCTCAAAACGTTAAATATTTTTCTTTATTCTCTTGTGTGTAGTTCACATTCTATGCACAAATGCGCCGAATATGCCATCACCATGATTCCAAAGGAAGCTCAAAGTCGCAAGAAGTTTACAACTTTTTAAAGCAGAGCCCAAAAAGGGAGGAAGAACTGAAAGTATTTCAAGTATATTTTAATATTAAGAAAAGGAAAACTAAGAAAGTTGTTGCGACCCGATAGTTATCTTTCTATGAGGTACTAGACTATTTTTTTAAAAAACTGTGATGCCTTAAAACTTTGTTTTATCTCGGTCGCACTTGATGATAAAAACCCCATAGGAAACATTCATCTCAGTAATTTAAACAACCAGTTGTACAAAATAAATTTTGACTTTCTTAATTACTACTTACTTACTTAGATGGCGCTACAGTCCGGGGTGGACCTGGGCCTCAACCAACATGCCTCTCCAGTTAGCCCGATCTTTGGCTAACCGCCTCCAGTTGCGCACTCCAAGTTGGTTGAGGTCCCCTTCCACTTGTGCGCGCCACCTAAGGCGAGGTCTTCCTCTACTGCGTTGTCCCTCCGGGTTGGAATCGAAGACTCTTCGGGCCGGAGCGTTGGTGTCCATTCGCTCTACATGTCCTAGCCATCTTAGTCGACTGATACGCACTTTTCTGACCAGGTCTATGTCGCTGTACAGCTCGTAGAGTTCGCTGTTAAATCTTCTCCTCCAAAGCCCGTCAACACAAACGGGACCGAAAATCACTCGAAGAATTTTGCGTTCGAAACGACCAAGAAGATCTTCATCCGCCTTTGTTAACGTCCATGCTTCTGCGCCATAGAGTAGGACTGGGATGATGAGGGTCTTATATAGAGTCTCCTTAGTGTTTCTTGACAAGGCCTTACTAGTCAGTTGCCTTCTTAGGCCAAAGAAACAGCGGTTGGCAAGTGTCACTCTTCGTTTGATTTCTGCTGTGGTGTCATTATCAGAGTTTATAGCGGAGCCGAGGTAGATTAAGTCCCTAACCACCTCAAAGTTATAGCTGTCTATCGTGACGTTCTGTCCGATTCGCCGATGTTGTGTGTCCCTTCTTGTTGACAGCATGTACTTTGTTTTGCCCTCATTCACCACTAAACCCATTTTTGCCGCTTCTGTGCTAATACTTGCAAACGCACCAGTAACAGCTCGCTGCGTTCTGCCAATTATGTCAATGTCGTCAGCGTATGCAAGTAGTTGCACAGACTTTTGGAAAATTGTGCCCCTGGTGTTGGCTTGCGAGTTTCGCACAATTTTCTCAAGTATGATGTTGAAAAAGTCACATGACAGCGCATCACCTTGTCTAAATCCTTTTTTGACATCAAAGGTCTCGGTGAGGTTATTTCCGACCTTTACGGAGCAGCGAGCGTTCTCCATCGACATTCTGCACAATCTGACAAGTTTGGCAGGGATGCCAAAACTAGACATGGCTCTGTATAGCTCGTCTCTATAAATGCTGTCATATGCGGCTTTAAAATCGATAAATATATGGTGAGTATCGATTTGGACTTCTTGGGTTTTCTCCAGGATCTGCCGTAGTGTGAATATTTGGTCGGTTGTGGACTTACCGGGCCTAAAACCACACTGATAGGGACCAATCAGCTCGTTGACGAATGGTTTCAGGCGCTCACACAGTACAGCAGATAATGATCTTATAGGCGATGTTGAGGAGACTGATGCCTCTATAATTGGCGCAGTTTAGAGGGTCTCCTTTCTTGTAGATCGGGCAAACGATGCTGAGGTTCCAATCATCAGGCATACTTTCCTCTGACCAAATTTTAGAAACGAGTTGGTGTATGCTCTCTACCAAGTCATCTCCCGCTGCCTTAAAAAGCTCGGCCGGTAAACCGTCCGGTCCTGCAGCTTTGTTGGACTTCAGCTTAGATATTGCTATCCTTACCTCATTTTGGTCAGGTGGACGGAAGTCTTGGCTTTCATCGCCCAGGTTGAATGGTTCATTCTGCCTGACAGCGGAATATGTGTCGTCTTCGCCGTTTAACAGTCTGCAGAAATGGTTTTTCCATGTTCTCAGCACCGACTGTGACTCCACTACAAGGTTTCCTTGTTCGTCTCTACAGGTCTCTGTTCGGGTCTTGTTCCCGTGACACGTTCTTTTTACCTTTTGGTAAAACTTCCGAACATTGTTCCTGGAGTAACACCTCTCTATTTCCTCGATCGCGCGCTTCTCATGCTCTTTCTTTTTCCTCCGGAGAAGCCGGTGTTCTTCCCTCCTTTTTTGCTCGTAGAGCTCACGAGCTACTCTCGTCCTTCTCTGCAGCGCCGCTTTGTAGGCCAGTTGCTTCGCTGCATGTGCTTGCCGGCACTCTTCATCAAACCAAGGGTTTCGTGGTGGTGGTCGGGTGAAACCGAGCACATCAGTTGCGGCTTTCCTGACGGCTTCTTGGCATCGATGCCACTGGTCTTCAGCACTTGATGAAGGCTGCAAAGGACTTC
This sequence comes from Cheilosia scutellata, assembly GCA_955612985.1. Lineage (NCBI taxonomy): Eukaryota > Metazoa > Arthropoda > Insecta > Diptera > Syrphidae > Cheilosia > Cheilosia scutellata. The sequence continues at coordinate 52,451,646 of OY015311.1, read as the reverse complement.
TCGAGAGGTTGAGGGAGACGCGATCGGCAAAAGTTCTGGCGGTTTGTTGCGTTTGTAGCCGTTCAACGTTGAATCTCCTCACAGTATTTCCTCGTTGTTGTGGTGTCTGGGATATCCGCATACGTACCTTGGCTACAACAAGGTAGTGATCCGAGTCTATGTTGGCCGCTCGGAAGGTTCGAACATCTAGAATACTGGAGGAGTGCCTTGCGTCGATCGCAACATGGTCAATTTGATTGACCGTTTGATGGTCTGGTGACCGCCATGTTCCTTTGTGAATATTGAGGTGAGGAAACTTTCTTAATTACATTTTGAAAATGATAACACACTTAAATAGAAGTTTCCAAAGCGAAGTGCCAAAAATACATTTGCTAGTAAATCAAGTCACTAAAATATGCAATATAATTTAAAAAATTGTTTCTTAAAGCCGAATATAGAAAAAATTAATAATATTCAAAACGAATTGTTGAATTCGAAGAATTCTCTTTAAAACCCCTTTATAAGATTATTTCTGATATGGTTTTGTTCGAAAATTTAAGTCAAAACTAGAAGGTACGTTTTTTAAAGCCAAAACAAAACTATTATATAGAATTGCGTAAACAACCAAAAAACAGATTAATTTTAAATGACAATTTGCTCCAGCATTTTAGGTTGTAGATGTCAATTATTTAAAGAAGAATATTACTTTTAACTTTAGACTGATTTCTGCTCACTTAATAACTCTATAAATACAATTTCCAAGTCTGTTCAATTGTTCAAAAGAATTAATGGCTAAGGAGCTACAAAACAGTTTAGAGGGAATAGACTTAAGAGAAAATGATATTGATGCAGTAAAGTGGTGGGTTGAATTAACAATATAAAAACAGAAACAACACAATAGAACAGATTGAGGCATGAAATGATTAACTCGTTAATGAATTTTAAAGATTTTTTACAAGGATATATGTATAATTATGGTAATTTTATTCCCAAAGAAGCACTAATCAAAAAAATTAATATAAAATTTCTATTGTACCTACTCTACTCATGTACCTATGTTACACTTTTCGTATAATGACGATATAAATTTAAGCTTAGAGTTATTATTAATAATTATACAGATAAGTGAATTCATAAGTGTCATATTTCGTTTAGTGCCGGTTTTCTCCACAAAAAAAAAACAGTGAATTGATGTTCAGTAAAATTAATTAACAGGCACTTTTGGTTTAGAGCGACTTTCAATAACATTTTTTAAAAATCTAAAAAAATAATTAATGCATAACAGTGATTTTTTGTTTAGTGTCATTGTTATAATAATAAAATATTATTATTATTTTTTATTATTTACGGCTTTATTACAAAACGTTGAATACGGAGTCAGTAAGGGTAATATTATAAATATGTACCTATATGTATTTAGAGTGTACCGAGAAGTCTTTTACCACGAGTTGTAAAGTGGAAAAGAAACAAGGAAATGTTTCTTACAATATGTTCGTAGTTCCTGCTTTTTGTATCATCAGCATCGCTCAGGTTTTCATCAAATTCCGTTTCCAAAGGAGAAAGGAGGCTAGCGGCTTTCAAAATGTTTCTACCATTGTCCGTTGTTATTAAGTAGCTATATTTGCCATTAACCAATTTCATACTCGGCCATTACACTTTCAAAGGCTCTAGCATGGCTAATGTAAACACACAGATCTTTTTATTTATTATAAACTTGAAAAATGCAGTCATTTGTAGTTAACACCATACTTTTTACACTTGCTCATACAATCAGTAGTTTCAAAAAATGCACGTATACACATTACACACGTTCAGTTTTCTACCCATTTCAAGAAAATTAAGAGTCAAATTTACAAATGAATAAAATACTGCAGCCTTCCATCAATAGTTGTAAAAAATAATGTAGATACTGTAATTGCACTGGGCTACTTGTTATAGGTCAAGTATTGGATTTGCTCGAACTGGAGATAGTGTGATCTTTGCGAGGAGCATAAAATGGCAATCCCAAATACAAACGTTTCTGACAACCTGGTTCTAAAATATACCGAATATTTCAAGGAAAAGGAAGAGGCCTACAAGGAAAGACAAGTGGACAGACAAAATAAAATTCTAGTCTTATTCGTTGACATGCATAATGTACCACTCAAAGTTGAACGTATATAACCTTATAGGACATTTTTCAATAAAAACTACTCCTACTGCTGTTTGTGGGATGAAAGCCGAATGGGAAGAATAGGAAATGACATTGCTAGTGCTTTACTAAAAATATTAAACAAGATTGTCCAGGAATTACAGAAATGATCCTCTGGAGTGATTCATGTGTTCCACAAAATCGGAACTCATTAGTTACTTTTATTATTATGGATTTTCTAAAACAACATCCAGATATCCAACGTATAAATTTCAAATTCTCTACTTTGATAATGATAATGCCCATAAGTGCATTGAACGCGTTTTACGCGCTCTGGATTTTTATTCACCGTTGTCAGAATTCTCTTAAAAACTACAATAAAAAAAATAA